>VZRO01006343.1:83273-167857 GCA_013397915.1 Daphoenositta chrysoptera | reverse complement strand
CGGCCTGTGGGACCGGCCGGCAGCGGCCGCCTCGGGGCTGCGGGCCCTGCCCTGCCGAGCCGGCAGCCGGTCCCTGGCCGTGGGGACGCTGCTCTGCAGCTCCCCCGAGCCCCCCGGGTTCGCTGCCGGCGGTGGTGCGGGCGGAGGGCACAGCGAGGACGGCTGCTGCCTTGGGCCCGGACAGCCCCGCTCCGCTCGCCGGGGGCCGGGTCACCAGGCTTGGTTCCAGCACCGCCACAATCCATCCCAAAGTCACCTCTTCTGGGCCTCTGCAGACACTGGGCCTTGCTAAAACTGCCACCTCAACAAAACCTTTCCTGCCAGCTATCACAGTATGCCTTTTGGTGTTCCTGGCAATGCTTCTCTAACACCTTTCTTGGAGTGTGTTAGACTTACGGTCCAGAACTTTCTTGCCAGAAACTTGGTCATGTGCCCACGGGTGCACGTTGCTGAGCCTTCCTTGGGAGGTTCTGCCCTAAAGCCTATGGAAGCCAGTCCTTTAAGAGGCTGTAGCTAGGTAGGAATTACACAGGGTGTTACCCCTGTAAAGGTTCTTACTCCTGATATGCATGCCATGTTTTAAGGGGCTGCAGTGTGTCTTACAGTCCTGAGGGAAAAAAGCAGTTTAACTTGGCCCGTGCCCTTTTTTTCAGAAGGAGAATACTACACATGTTGTGGCCACAGAAGATACAAGTGGGGAGATTAGTTTGTTAATTCACAAGGAAAATCATTCTTCCTTTAAACTTCCAGGAGAACCTTGTTGGTCTGCACCCAGTTTCCGAAGACCTTATTTCCCTGCCATCTGCGTAGATTTCTGTTGGAGAGAGGTGGTACATGTTTAGGAGCTAGCCAAACAGATCCTCTGAATTTCTCAGCATCTAACCCAGGTTTGGTGGGGAGTTAAGTAAAAACTGACTGTTGCAAGTTTGGACATTTATCATCTTAGAAGGGTCTTTCTTACTCTAAGAATAAGAGAGCATGAAAGAAAGACGTAAGTAATCATTGTCATGTTAGCTATGACCTTAATATTGAGGCATCATTGCCAGGACTTCCTATAATAAACACTTTCTGGTTTGCCCCACCCTTATATGACAGCCTTGATCTTCTTTGATCCTGAGGACAGGCCCTTTTTTCCCTCATAAATTTGATTATAGGATGAGTATATAATAACCTAGCCAAGTGAGCTCCAGAAGATGGTAGGGAATGGCACCATGACTCAGAGAAGCCAAGCAAAATCATTTCATCTGCTCAGCAGACAATTATATAAATTGCTGGGCAGAATCCATGTAGGCAGTCACTGGTTTCCACAGCTGCCTCTTGCTGGCAGTGCCTGCTGTGGGACAGGTGAGGTGACTGCCCTGCTTACTCTCACCGCAGTGGAGGGTGCTCAGGGGCTGCCTGAGGTGTTAATTACACGGGCTGTTGCAGTGCTTTTGTCACAGGCTGCCTCTGTGCTGGAACTGGGCTTCTATGACAGAAGCGGGGCTTTTTCATTTCATTGCTTCTTTTGAGTGAGGAGAATGAATTTCTGTGGCTTGGACTTCCTTTCTCATAACTCAGCTGAGACCTCCCTGGTTATTCAGTCGTTCAGGGAACAATCTGCTTCTTCTCTGGTGCTTTGGTGCATCTGCTTGCTCGTGGTCCCAGAGCTATCCCATTGTACCCTCCCCCGACAACCATCATCATTCTCATGAACTGCTGTTTAAGGTAAACAGGCAAGTTTTAATCATACAATTTGGCTTGGTACCATTGACCTACAAGCCAGGAGGTCTTTGAGGATTCACTGGGTGAACCACTGGAGAGGTTATTTTCTACTGGCATAAATCCAAAATGACTGAAACTTCATTCTGGTTACTCATAAATGGAAAATGAATACCTGTGTCTGGTCCACTATTGTTCTGTACATGGCACTGTCACTGAAGCCAACAGGAGAGTGAAGTGTAAATTCATTCTGGAGGCAGGGTGATTTGTGTCTTTTCCCTCATCTGAAGCAAAGTCTGCATCAAATGCCAAGGCAGTTGCTGAGGTGTGCAAACAATCTCCTGTAAGTGGATGACTGTGTGTGAAATAAACCACGTTTATGCCTAAGGTTGTGGGTAGTGCAATTTGTTTGCTGTCACTTTCTCCAAAATGTGAATTATTTAAGCACTTTCTAATTTCAAATTAGACCTATCAAAGTAATTTTTCGCTGGTGGGTATTTATGTCTGGAAATTCTTTCAACGTGGAGATATAGAGAGGGAAAACAAATTACAAGTATTTCCGAAATGCATTTGCAAGTAGATTTACTAAAGCATGAGCGTTCGTATTTAGCAGTGTGTAAAAATAAACAGCTGAGATCTGCCCACAAAGCCACATATGCAATTTGCACTGCACAGCTTTGACAGCAGGATGTTTCCAAACAACAGAGACCTCAAAAGAAGTTTTTTGCAGCTCTTGAGCTTGTGTTTTTAACCTAGGCCCATCAAGAGGTCTGATACTTTAATGCCTTTATGGTTATACCTTTTCAAGCAAAGCCTCTCTTCTTTAACAAGGTGCTTTGTCTGTCATTTAAAAAAGGGCCTAGAGACTTGAAGTAGAACAGTAATCATAGCAATCTCTTTACTAAAGCTTTTTTATAGTAGTAACAGTTGATATTTTGGAACATTTGGAACACTGATTATACGAGAAGCTGCTAGATAAGCTAATGAATTTGGGGATTTGGTGTCGTTTCATCATATTCTATCTTTGGCATAAGAAGGGTTTTCGGTAGGCAGATCTACCCAATGAGGTCAGATGTTTCAATGACAGCATAATTGCCCACCTACCTCGTTACAGCCATTAAAGCTGCGGTGGGTGGTTGCTACAGATGTTTTGTGGGCATTCTTGGTCCTCTGACTCAGGTCCTGGGATATAAATACCTTCATAATCACAGAATGGTTGGGGTTGGAAGGGATAATCCAGCCCCTGCTAAAGCAGATTCACCCAGAGTAGGTTACACCACACTGCATCCAAGCAGGTTTTGAATATTTCCAGAGAAGGAGATTCCACAGCCTAAAAAAGTCAACAAAATTTTAGTCCTGCCAAATTTGACTCCCTTGGCTGATTGTAGACCTAGGATGAAGAGTGTGATTGTTAGAAGCACGAAGCATCACAGTGATGGTCTTCTAAACAAAAGAAACTCAAAATGACTGAGTGCCATACATATGTAGGGTACAATTTTCTGGGATATGATATTTCCTCTTCAACTCAGGAGTTGCTTTCTTGGGGAAGAGCTGTTTTCAGCCATGTGGGTCTCTCCTGTGGTTTCACAGGGGCTTCATCCTGTATGATCCATCCTCTTACAGAGGAAGGATCAGTCTCCAGTCTGAAGGGAAAACTGTCCACGATGTGGAGTTGCATCTTCCATTGTGGATGGCAGCTAGGCTAGGCAGAACTTTAGGACTGAATTGGTCCTCAAGGTGTTTAAGTACAGCACAGGCATAGCGAACCTGATGGAGCTGTGTCTGATTTGGAGCAGTGGGAAGAGATGGGGCCTCTGACACCACCTTTGAGGGGAGCTGTGTGAATGGCTGAGTTTTACACAGCAGCATCAGGAGACCTCTCTGAGCTCATGGCAAGTTTGACTTGGAAGCTGCAGTGCTCAGGAGGATCATTGCAACTCCTGGGCTTAATAGCACAAAACTGGGTTTTAGCAGAGATAGAAGTGTCCCTTAAACAGATGAAAGAACTATGATGTCACACCTTCACTGGATTTAATTCTCTTTGGCACTAGCAAGTTCTTTGTAAAGCTACACTTCAGCAATTTTTATCTGTTAGTATTTATATTTTTTCCATATGTTTGGGAATATTCTTATTAGACAACCCTGCCATACTGTGGGACCTCTGGTTTTAGTGATTCCAAGCTACATCATTTGTTTTAGAAGTAAAAGCAAAGAGCTAGCTAGCATCGACATGGGTGATTAATTCAAAAGACTTAGAAAGATTCAGTCAGCCACTAGTGCTTTTCATTTCTTTTCATTTTTCCCTTACAAAACTGAACTGGTGGGGTGACAAATGTTGCCTCAGTGCTTTATCTGAGCGGGAAGGGCGCTGAAGGTCAAGTCATGGAACTACTGAAATGTTTGAACTTGGGATTGTCATGCAGGGCTGCCAGGGAAGCAAGGGTCAAAATATCATATGCATACCCCTGCCTGCTGCACGACACCATAGCTTATTTCTGCCTTTGGCAGTATCATGATAGGTGAGAAGGAGAGTCAGGACTATCAGGAGTGCACTTAGTGCACACCACCAGTCCAGCTCATTGATCACCCAGTGAACTATAAACTATTTGTGCCTCAAAACATCTGGCTTTAGTTTTTACCAAAGCTTCCTGACAGGGAGGCCTGGTAGCTCAAAGGCTCAAAGCCATGCATTATGTACCAGCCAGGTGAGGATACAACCTTTCTGGTGGCATCCTTTATGTGTAATACTCATGAAATGCCTTTTTCTTGTGAGTTGTTTGCTTTCCATCCCCACCTGGCTGCCTCTGTCATTGTGGGGAAACAACAAAGGATGCCTTTGCACCGACTCAGGATAGGAGAGTCAAAGGCTCAAAACCTGATGCAAGCCACATCACTCCACTCATTAGGGAATGATCAGGAAGCAGTGTGTTCAGTAGTCACAGAGGAACACGTGGCTGGGCTGTGCACACCTGTGCTGGTCCAAAAGAGTTCAGTGGCAAGGAAAGCAAGCCAGGTCATGGCTTGTGCGTGAATATATCTAAGTTCTTTTGTGTTATAGAAGACTTCAGTTTTGAGTCTCAAGACAGTGATAAGAATTCAAAGCAGTGTCACATTTTGTACTTCAAAAACAGGATGGTGATCTGCAGTGGGCTGCATAGAACTTTCTTGTTTCTGGTGAACCACTTAGTTGCAGTTGCTTCCCTGTTGCCTGTTAGCTTGTGCTTAATAGGACCAAAAGAGACCATGCAAATGGGAAATGAAGTTGAATCTTTTATTTCTGGTCATTCTGCCATAATTAGTACAATTCTGATAAAAATTGGCAAATTATAAGGCGTGTATATGCTTCTCTGAAATGAGAAGTCAATTAATGCACAAAACTGCTCAGGAACAAAAGCTGAACAAGAAGAGGAAGGAACAGCTCTACCAGCTCTACGAGGCCGTGTATAGGAGCTATCTTCTGTCAAGAGAGGGCTCTGACACCTATATACACAAACCAATACATCCTGTATTCCACAGGCACAAGACAGCTTGTCCTGCAGCCAAAGCAGGACTATCTGCTGCTTACAGGACTTGTGGAATGCTAACTTTTTTTGCAGACAGGCTCATTTGAAGTCATTTGAGGTCAACAGTGGCCTGAACCTGCAGACGGAGACGTGGAGCTATAGACAGCCCAGGGCAGCTTGCACAAGTGTAGCTATACTGGAGCTCATTTTCCACCACTGCAAATCAATCCATTTCTTCCAAAAGTTATGGGGTTTTTTTTTTTGTTTGTTTGGGGTTTTTTTGTTTGTTTTTTTTTTGTTTTGTTTTTGTTTTTTTGGGGTTTTTTTGGTTGTTTTTTTTTTTTGCAGAAGTATTGTTCACAAAGAGGTACTAACAGTTCCTGAGAATTAATTCCTAATCAAATATGATTTTAGTTATACAAGGGATACACCCAGCAACAAGAACAATGAAAGTAAGTTAATAGGGCTTTATTGACTCTCCCAATTGTACTTATGGTTCAGAACCGTTATCAGCAATGCTAATCACATCCAAAATGGGGAAGTTATTTGTACATATTAGTGTGAATTACTAGGATGGTAAAAGACATACTAGAAGATATGTTAGGATTTGAGCTCAAGTTTGAAAGATATACTTTTAATTAGTGAGCTTGAAAAATTTCTGTTTCCTGGTCCCTAGTATTTGCGCATTTGACAAGAAGAAATGTCCATATTTGCTTATAGCTCTGTCTATAATATATAGAATAATACATATTTACATATAATACCTTTAAATATTATATTTCTGTATTAAACATAATTATATGTAATTTCTATATATTATATTAAAAATATATTTTCTTGCCGGACCTTGACTTGCAGATGCAAAGCCAAGTAACCACTGTGGCTGTTTCAAAGAATGGCTAATTGGGTCTGACTGAGGTAAAGTCATGACAAAATTACCTCTCAAGTCATTACCTTGTCATGACAAAATTGACAGATGCATCATAAGCAGATAAATCAGAGGCAGTTTTGGCACGACAATGAAAGACACAGGGCTGCCAATGTGAACCTAAAAGGAAGAATTCTAGTAGGATTTAACCAGGAGAGCAATATTACTAAGAATGCTCATATTTAGAAGTACATGGGCAAAATGATGTACAATAACAGTTTATTTTTAAGCTATTTGTAAAATTTGCCTTTTACAGTAATGTCCTTTATTCCACTTTTTTTTTTTTTTCTAAGCAGGCTGATTCAAGTGAGACTCTGCACAGAGAAGATAGGTTATTCCTTCATATTCATTGCTTGTGCCTGCAGTGACAGGTTAAATCTGGCCTCCTGCACACTCCCTTTTTCCAAGGACAAAGCCTTCCCTCTCCCCCTCTATATATAGAGATCAAGTTCTAGCGAATGATGCTGGGGAACTCCAGTGAGCAACGCTAGTGAATCTCTCAGCATCTTGGTTGGAATGGGGAAGGGAATTCCCCAAGTGCTCAGTCATCTGGGGAGAGACCTTGATATGCATGTCATTGTCTTGATTCAGTTCTGCAAAAATAGTGAATTCCAAAAACAAGGCTGCGAATTCAGGAAGAACTTTCACCATCCCTAATAAAACAGATCACGATTCAGAAATTCTACCCCTTTCACACCCTTGCAACATACCCAGAACTGAACATCCAGGTCAGCTGCAGAGACGAAAATAAAACTTGCTTCACTGATTGGGCTCTCAGCCCGTAACTGCCTCCTGTCACAGCTGTGCATGGAAGTTACTGGGGCTGTAGCTATCTCTTCTGCTTCATAAACACACGTGCTGGAGGCTTGGGAATGGCCCAGTTAAAGATATTTTGCAATACCAAAGAAAGAGGTCTGCAGAAGGATTAGTTAGAGAGAACTTTCATTTCTTGCCTGGAAGCAGAGGACTGAATCCTGTCTGATTCATGGACCTTAGACCTCATAAGCACTAACAACTGCCTAAGGGTGAGGAAGGCCACTTGCCATATGAGAGGCTAAGAAATCATTGTCACTTTGTTCCAAAACCCAAAAAATTTCATGGCAAAAATCTACCCTACTGCACAAAGAGAAGATGAAGTCAACTAATGCAAATAGATGCTGATGTTATTAGGCTGCACATTTTAAAGAAGATAAAAGGTCAGCAATGCATTTTTAAGGCTTTCTTATCCTTCCCCATCAGTTTTATTCATATGGATGAGTAAAACAGCTACAGTTTATAATAATAGCCAAAAAAGGAAATTCAGGTCCCTTTAAGACAACCTCTAATGGATAACCCCCAAGATGAAATCAAGACCCACTCTGCAGAGACATCCTAGGTGTCTTTGTTTCTCACATGAGCAATAGTCAATATGGAATATGCCCTGTCCCTTATGGTGCCATGATCTCCTTTTCTTCAGAATTAGATGAGGCTAGATTAGGTCTTCCTAGGAAAAATAAAATAAATCAGATGCAATGGAAAATTACTTATATAAGCCCTTCAAAAGTATTTTATGATGACATTGATTTGCCAAGGTTTTGAATCACAAGGTGAACTAAGCACTGGTTTAACAGGATCACGTGTTCCTAAAGTTTTGGGGATTTTTACTTTTTAAAGGAAGTCCATGTTGTTGTATGGACAACTTACATAACAAGGTCTGAAGCAATAACTGACATTTATATCTGGAAGCAGAAGCAAACCCTAGTACTGTTTTTCTAAGGCTTTGTTTGTTGAGTGCATTTACAATCTTGTGACTTTCAGACTTAGCATCTGTTTTGGAGTCCTTTTCCAAAATGTCACAGTGTCTTCTGCTTTGATTTCTTCCCTTGTTTAATGTCAATGTGGTAACTTTCAGATATATCTTTAAAGAGATAAACTAGTTCATAAAACCTTATTGCCATGAGGCAGCTGCCATTAATGACTAAACCTCTACCACCTGAAACCTATCAAGTAGATATTGTATTTTGTGTCATGGTATATCATAAGCACTAGGAATATGATATAATATTTTCTCTTCTGATCTACCAAATATTCTCCCTCAGGGCTTTGAATAATAAATCTTCTTGCTATTATCATCACTATAGGATGCCCCAGCATAAAACAATCTGTTCTTCTGGAATATTATAGTGCTCCCATTAGAGAACTCCTGTTTCAAGACCCCATAATTCATTAGCTGAATGCTTGTAAATGTCACCTAGTTATAACTCCTGTAGGAGCAAGTACCATCGTGTGCTTTCTGGCACAACATACCTTGTCTGATCAGACAGAGACAGATTCTTTGCTGTTTGTTTTCCTTTGGGACTCCAAGTGTATCATTTAAGCTGTAAACTACCATCACTACGGAAATTTTTTCTTTATATGTACATCACTGGACAGGCTGCTCTATCAGTCCAAATAAGGTAGACAAAACACAAATTGATTTTAATGGGATTTTTGCCTCTTTAATCATGGCTAAATAGTTTGCTATCTAGCTGTAATAGTAAAGCTAAAGTAAAAACCTGTGCTGATTGCTCCTTAGTTTCATTTCTGCCAAGTCATTGCACAGGCTTGCTGCAAGAATTATTATTCTTGTAAATGGGGATGCTAAAACCCCATGGTTGAACACTCTGCTCTGGTAAGAATCAGCTAAATGGTGGCAGCTGGGATTCAGAAACTGCCAGGGAGGAAACCTGCTCTCTTGGCCCAGCAGCAATGTGACTTCATCTTTAGCCTCACATCACACGTGCAAAACTCACGGGTTTGCAAGCAGCTGCTGTGACACATCTGAATTCTGCAAGGCAGAAAAATGTAATTGTAAGAGACCCCGACAAATCTGAACACCTGGATCATAAACACTGATTCTGCTCCTTCTCCATCCATCAGTATAGATGGGGTGTCATCCTTGGCAACTTCTTGGTAACTCTGTAAAATAAAAGCTATGATGCAGTTAGATCCACTAAACATTTTGACTGTGGAATTGGTTTCATCAGACATTGAAGTGATTTAACTAAACAGCAGAATCCAGTGACTAGATTTGATATTCATGCATCCCACAAAATAACCTGATTGTGAACGAAAGGAATCAGAATCAGATTGAGAAACGCAGTGAGAATCTGCTAAATTTCAATAATAAAGTGATTACTTATTCAGAAGACTCTTTAGAAAAAGGTAGTAACTCCAGTTCACTATTAGAAGTGAATTCATTTTCAAATAATAATTTTAAATTTTCACACTACTTTTTAAACATTTTTAATTTTTCCAGATTTGCCAGAGGATTGAAAAAGTGAAGGACAGCAAGGAAAAAAACATTTATCTTGTTCTTTTGTCTGCACTTTCTTCTGTGAGAGTTTGAATAAAACCAAAACCAAAAAATTCCTGGGGCAGTCACAAAATCTTGTTTTAAGAACAAGGAGGTGTCTAAATAACAGTGTTAGCCCTTGTGTTGGATACACACACACACACACACACACACACATATATATATATATATATATACAACCTCAGGTGTGTTTTTACAACATTTCTTGCCTCCCCTTGGCAGTGCCTGTTGTTTGCCTGGTGCTCAGAGATCCCTCCAGGCCCCTGGCCTTCTCTTTGAGGCTGGGTGGCCAAGGGGGCTGCCACAGGGGCTGGAGCAGGTGACCTCTCTGCTGTCATTCCTGAGATGGATGGGATTTATTGCTAGGAGTGAACAAAGACCTCCAAAGTATTTTGATGCTTGTTCAAAAAGCTGTCACAGTGAAATGCTGAGTTCATTTAATCTGCAGTCAGTCTTTGTGTGTGACTTCTTGCAAACATTTGACTGTAGAGTAAGGCGTATTTGACACTTAGAGAAGAATACAGTATTGTAAGTTCTCAATATCAATGAAAAAAAGGGGGATTTTCTTGTTGGGTCAATTTAATGGTCACAAAAGAAAATTGATTCCTAATGGGAGGTATAAATCCAGAACCCTATAATCTGGATACTCTGGAGACGTAACAGATTTTGTGATATCTTCCATACTGGGAAAAAAAAAAAAAAAAAAAAAAAAAAAACAAAAAACAAAAAAAAAAAAAAAAAAAAAAAAAAAAAATTCACCANAACTTAGCCAAAAAAACTTTTCTGTAGAGGAGAATTGGATCACAAAGTAAGTAAACTCTGACTCAAGGGTGCCATCCTGAATCAACATGGTTTGGATTTGAGTTTTTAATGAAATATAATTGTAGTATATATGGAGCAGGGCAGAAAAGAGTGACTCTGTTATTGTCTTAATTTGCCTCAATTAAGTTTTTCACTAGCTGAAATGTTCAGTAATGCTTATTTCTTTTTATTTATTTCAAGCCTCTACACGTGTCAGTTTTTCTGCACATGGTAAAATTTAAAATTGTCCCTTAGAGTGAAAGCTGTGATGATCATTTTATTGAAAGATTTAACTTGAAATTGCAAGACAGAATACTCTAAAATTACTGGCATGGCTGTTTCTGGATTCATTCTAGAAGTATTTGAGCGCTCCCACCAAAAATGGCATGAAGGGTTACATGCATGCAGCTGCAGGCCCTGGGGAGAGGACACACTTTGGGAAGGATCCTGCTGTGGGGACAATTTCTGCTGAATTGCCCATCTGGCTCATAGTCTGTAACCTGCCTCTGTGGTGGTCCAGAGTAAAACCTGCTGCTGTGTGAAACACTTGCTTCCCTTGGTGACCCCGAGCTCTTGGTGGAGCTGGTAAACCCCAGAGATGGGGATTTAGAGAGGAAGGTGTGATGGGCAGCTGAGAGACAGCAGTTCAGTGATATCCTAACCTGGATCAAGAGCAGCTGGTGGTTTGCCAGACTGAAACCCACATCCCCGTCCCTGCAGTCTGCAGCACCAGGTATTGCTCATCCCTGCCTCGTCATTCCATTTATTACTGGCAGAAAAACACATCAGCTTGGTGTTTCTGCTTAGATTGTCATCAGCAAAAAGGTAATATATTTAAATTATGGTCAGTCTTCATTTTAGAAATTCACACAGATGAACTGCAAACTCCTCGCAGAAGGATGTGTTTTGTGCAGGTTTACAGAGGTATCCCAATGCAAATTACATTTACTTAACAAGTTTTCTTTCCCACCTGCATTAGCTAGTGACTATTTATATGCTTTCTTAAATTCTGGAGTAAAATTACATGGGAACTTATACAAATAGGAAAATATGTATGAATTCATGGTCAGACTGTACATGTTGCTCAGCTAATGATACTGAAATAAAATTGGTCAATATAGAGAACTTCTCCTCTGTGGTAGATTTCTGCTTTGACTTTTCCTTTTGACCTGAATTGAAAGGAAAACTTAAATTTTTTTTTTTGTTCCTCATGAAGTAAGACTTCAAGAAAATATTATTTTAAAATTCCAAACAGCTCTTTTTCAAGTATATAATCTCATAAAGTAAAGACCTTTGTTTAGCATAGCTTCAGGCTCATTCATAACCTATTAAGTCCAAGTGAAGCACACTGAATTTCTTCAAAGCATTGATTCTTTCCATTATTTTCTTATAAAAGTCAATATATTCCTGTGGAAAAATATTCAATTTCACTGCATATTTTCTCTAAGAAAAATAAACTGTTCAGAAAAATTTCAGTCAACCCTAGATTCAGAAAAATGTTTAATTATATTAATTAATTATATATTGATATAGGAATACAAGTCTTTCATCTATAAAGGAGTACTGGACAGCATGGGAAGGCTCTTTTGTTGGTGTAGACCAACAGTTTTCAATGGGAATTATTAAATGTCCCGGTACCTGAAGGGGACAGATACAATTTTGTGATGATTATAAATCCTTAGCTTCAAAGTTATTTTTTGTGCCTGCATCTAATTGGTGCTTGTGACAAACTCAGAAGTCAGAGTTATTATTGGGTGAAAATTTTTGTAGTATTAACTGATTCAGACTTTCAATTGAGTTTACATCTTTTCAATATGACAATTCTTTATAATAAATTCCCTTCAAATCCATTGTGGAAGGAGGCTTAACGTAACATTTCAGTTAAGCAACCATTTTTGTCTAAAAGGGAGAAGAGACTACGTTGAAATATTTTTTCAACATTTTTTCCAAAAGTTTTAACACAAAAATTGCCTACTCTCTGTTGCCCTGACTTCTGCAGTTTTTCTATGTGTTCATTCTTTGATAAAGTTTCTCACACACTTCCTATAAACATAGTAATGTTTTGTTAACTGTACCCTTTGTTTACATTCTTTTCTCCTGGGTGGAGAATGTTTGATGGACTGTTCTGTTAACTAATGGGGATGGAAGAGGTGGCAACCTCATCCTCCAATCCATGGTCATTCCTAGAAACATATAAATATGAAAAGAATAAACAGCCAGGCCCTCTTTCTTCCTGGTCAGCGAGACTGCAAAGAACTCGTGTCTAGAGTGCTTCTTTCGTGTCCTAGAGCGTCAACTCTCAAGTTTAAAAAAATACTTTTTTTGGAAATCTAAATTTCACTGAAAGTTAGAATGATTTAATAATCTGTGGCTATCTGAATCTTTTCATTTAAAGCAGATTTTTGTGCGGGGGTTTGTTTGTTTGTTTTTGTTGTTTATTTGTTTTCTTTTGGAGTTTTTTGTTGTTTTTTGATGTTTTTTCCTCAGTAGTTTCATCTTACTTTGAGAAAAAGAAATCCACTGAATGGATCAGCCTTTGAAGGTGGATGCCACAGGTATTATGGCTGGGCAGGCTGCTGGGGACAGAAAAGGGAGCACAGGGCAGCTCTGGCACTCCGTGTCCAGGGAGAGGGGATGAGAGAACCTCAAACACCAGTGAGAAAGTACCAGGTGTGGACACATCAGAGCTGAGGACTTCTGTGCAGGAACATCTTTCTCAAAAGTAGGAGAGCCAGGCAGAGAGCTCCAGAGACAAGAGGAAAGACAACCCAGGAGAAAATGAACCCCAGAAGTCCTGAAGATGCTGTTTGGCCTGTCCTGCTGACTCCTGGCAGCAGCGCCTGTTCCACTGGGCAGCTCCAGCAGTGAGTCAGTCAGGCCTGGTGGTGTTCCTCAAGCCTCCCATTCTCTGTCATCTCCTCTCTGGACCAAAAGCCATGCGTTATGTACCAGCCAGGTGAGGATACAACCTTTCTGGTGGCATCCTTTATGTGTAATACTCATGAAATGCCTTTTTCTTGTGAGTTGTTTGCTTTCCATCCCCACCTGGCTGCCTCTGTCATTGTGGGGAAACAACAAAGGATGCCTTTGCACCGACTCAGGATAGGAGAGTCAAAGGCTCAAAACCTGATGCAAGCCACATCACTCCACTCATTAGGCTAATATAAAGCATGATCTAACTGCATCGTGGATCTTTCCTATGAAAAGAGAAAAGTTTGGGAGCCAGAGTGAAGCATGAATTGAGATGCATAAGCTGGACTCAGGAGAAGGAGCTGGGGCTTACATCTCGGGGAGGTCATAGTGGTGGTTGTCACTGTGACAGAAAGGGCACAGAACCCCGTGGCAGAGCTTTTTCTTCTTCTCTGCTATCTCATTGCCATTTCAGCACTCTCACCTCAGAGGAAACATGGAAGTCGTTGTCCTTCAAATCTTTTTTTTTTATTTAATTCACTCTTAATGAGAGTATTTCTATTACAAACCCCTGTGCTTAACAACTGAAATTATTCCTTTGTTACATCATTAAGCCTGTTGATTAAATGTTGATGTTTATGAAGTATCAGTGAGAGCTCTCTTTTGTTCACAGTTGGACTTGATGATCTTAAAGGTCTTTTCTAACTTAAATGATTCTGTGATTCTGCAATTGTGAAGCACAGCAGTGATAATAGCTTTTTGGCATCAGTGTCTGTCTTCCAGCCTTCACCTCCAATTCACATGGACAAAGAAATTACCGTCTTCTGTATTTGTTGTAACTGTTCTGTGAACTATTCAGATCAATCACATAGTTACAGTGAACAGTCCATGAACAGTTCATAAAAAGCATGTCTGAACTGAAAAATCACTCTTTGCATGCCTTACAGCTATGTATATTTTGGTACTTTTTATTTGCCTTCTTGTGTCTTTGAATAGCCTCTTATTTTAAGAAACAAAATTACTGCTTTTGAAATAACATAAGCCAGTATATTTTCCAAACTTTGGTGGTGCCAGACACACCGTGCTTCTGATGCCACCCTTTGTCAGATGACAGATGAAACTGAGTTCAGCAAAGCCAGAAATTACACCTCAAACCCTACTCAAGTCACTTGGGCGAGGGACAGTGACTGCAGCATGAGCTCAGTGCTCTGCAGAATTGGATCCGTGGTGGGAAAGGCTGCGCTGAACCTCTCACAGAAATGCTGAAGCTGGCCCAGACGTGGCCACGCTGTCGGGTCAGACGTGGTCCAGCCAGTGCAGCTGCTGTCCCCGTGTCACTGCTCTGTGCAGGCACTGAGGGGCTTGGGCTCAGCGCTTCCAAAGCCCTCGGTCCGTGTGGGCGCCCGGCCCCTCCACATGGCTGGTGCAGGGTGGTTCTGACATTAGTCCAGTGCATGACCCAGAAATACCCCACTCAAAACCACGGGACGCTGACACTAGATCCCCACCAAAAAGAGAAGCAGCCAGTCCTGTGAATGCTGTGAAGCTGTTTGTAGGTGTTTGTCACAGTCCCTGTGGCCAAATAAGGCATTAACTCTGGGGACTCCAGCTCAAGAGCTTTCTGACTCTGACNTGTTTGTCACAGTCCCTGTGGCCAGTAAGGCATTAACTCAAGAGCTTTCTGACTCTGAGACTTTTATCTGTAGGATCCCCATAAGTACTGAAAATCTGTAGGGCTTCGTGGCATGGGGAGAGGCCACAACTGCAGGTAGCTCTTGTAGGTGTGTAAGTTAATCATGTGCTCTTACAGTTTGAAGCAGACCAGAGCCCATTCTGCCAGCCTCATCCTTTATTACAGAGGCCATGTGAAAAGGCACTCTTCTAAGGTGAGGAATATCCTTAGATTTCAATTTTTCTCTTACTGGGTCTTTAAACAGACCAGTTTCTTAGCTCCAGTTAAGGGGAAAAATAGAATTACCTGATATCAACACCAATTTTAGTCTCCCTGTCAGGCCATTGTGACATGTAACTAATAGGATGAGTATTGGCAAGCAAAGACAATACTGATAAAGGTTCCTGCAATTATAGTGGGGAAGTTGCTCTGTATTGTGTTTGTGAGGACAATAGGTGCACCAGCAGAAGACTGAAGGTTAATGAAGAAATATTAGAAGACAAGGAGACCTGTCAGCAGCTGCTGTTTGCACAAACCTTCATAAATGGAACATTTCCATCTTTATGCACACACAACTCCATTAAAAGCAGTCACTGTTAGTAGCAATTACGTTTATTTTGTTAGCACTGAGACACGAAGAGAGACCTCTCCTCTCCAGAGGAGAGGTCTGCTCTGCTCCACAGTCTGGCTTTTGGAATGGGGTGGTTTGAGGGGAGCTTCAGGCACGTGCTCCAGGCCTGCTTTTGCTCTCACCCTAATATCACCCTGGTGCCTCTGAGGGGGCAGTGAGGCATCCAGGAGCCACAGGGAATTCTGGAGCACCACACCCTCTGTTTGCCAGCACGGTCCTGGCAGCTGCCCAGCCTACAGCCCACGCTCAGCCACATTTGATAGAGGTGGAGTTGCCAGGGACAGTAAGGTTCCACACGTGTCACATGTCAAAGGATGCCCGGACAAGGAGAGGAACCTTGTCCGTGCTGAGAGGGAGAAGGGCCACGTCTCTGCCTGCCCTTTCCTGGGAAGTGAGCTGCTGGCAGCCCCGCTGACACATTGCCCCAGTGAATTTGTGGCTTCCACCCAGCCTCAGACCACGGTGGGGTGGGTGGGGAGTGCTTGGAAGTGCTGGTGAAGGACCAAACGGGATGTGAAGGAGAGCTGGGGCCATTACTGTGCAAGTGTCACGGGAAAGCAGCACTCCAGGCGTGGGCTGATGGGGTCCTGGGTGAACACCAGCATTCAGCAGTAGCTGGGACCACAGGGTCACCAGGGTCCCTTCCAGCCCAGGGGCTCTGGAAAGGATTCTCTGAACGCTTGGCAGAAGGTAGATGCTCTAGAAAACCTGAAAGGAAACAAAACTTTGCAGTGGGGGGGCTGAAAGAGGCTGGTGGGGCTGGCAGAGGCTGGTGCCATGGCAGCAGGGTGAAGGTAGAAGGTGACATGCAAATTAATAAGGAGACAGGCTTTGTTAGCTCTCAAAGCAGAGCCGCTTAAGAGGAGAAAATGAGCATTCATTAGTGTAATTTCAAACTAGCAGCTGGTGCCAGACATGATTAAACTCACGCTGTGTAAGGCAGTGAAGCCAGAAGTACACATCACCTTTTCTGCAATAGGTGTTCAAAACCTAAAACTCAGGAAGTCTCGCTCACATGTCCCCTCTTCCACATGCAGAGCACCTTGGCTTCTGGGGAACTGTTTTTCTTCTCATTTCCCCGAAGTGCACATCTATTTGTCATGATGTTTTCCATATTTTAATAATTCACATTGTGAATTATAATTATGGCTATTAATCCAAGGAATGTAAGTGTAGAAAGCTGCTGGACTTTTTCCTCTCAAATTACACCTATAGTAAATCTTCTGAATTTCACCTTTCTTTGTAGTTGTGAGGTTCTTTCTTTAATATATATTCTGAAACTGCACACATAGTAAGTTTTTGTTCTTGTCTATGCAAAGATATATTCCCATGGATTTTGAGCAACATCAGCTTCTTACTTAAGTGTCTGTCAATCTTTTAAAGAAAATTTACAGTTTTGCAGAATAGGCATACTTGCTCTCATTGCCTAATGCTACTAATATCTTACAAATGATACAAGTTATTCAAATGGTGCATTAAATTTACACAAATTCTTCATGGTCATAAAGTTTTCTGGAAACATCAGGAGGCCTCACAGATGTTGAAATGAATATAAAGAAACTAGGACAGGTCAACAGAGTGAAGGAAGGACAGAGAAGGCACAGAACTGTGTACTTAATCCTCAAACACGTGTGCTATTCTGCAGTTTGAGCCATCCCATCTGCAGCACCAGAAGAAATAAACACAGCATTTAGGGAAAAATAGGTTTCTTTTTGAGAGCAGGCCATTGCACATATTGCCACTCTTCTTCCTTATTTGATCAAATTGTTTTTAATGCCGAGCACAAATATTTCCCTTTTCAAAACCATGGCATTTGGGGTCACCCAGGTGTAATCTGGATCTGGAATGAAATAACAACTTTTAGTAGCTTGTTATGTGTTAACATCAGGTCATTTTGTAGCTGGATTATATACACGTATTCCAGGCTCTGAAAGAGAAACATTCAACTTCTAAAGGATAAAATAAACAAGGAGCTATTAATTATAGCTCTGCACTACAGCAGAAAGACCACAGGTTCAAAATATCGAAATAGGGCTTGGGTACTTTTTTAGAATCAAGCTTTCAGCCATGGCATGGGGAACTCTGAGCCTCACACCCACAGAATGCTCGGTTGATATCTAGGAGCTGCACTGATGGAGGATGCTGAGCTGCAGGAGATTTATATCCTCATTTACCTACAATTTCTTTGGTAGCTGAGCAGAGCTCGCATTTTGGCTCTGTACACAGCCCTGAAATATTGCAGGCAGAAGCACTGGGTTTTTTCTTGCAGAGTTTTGCTGTTGAATTGTGAGAGGCCAATCTCTTGTGTCTGATCATCTGCCTGGATCTTCTAAATTGGAAGGCAGCCATAATAAAATCCTCCGAGCTTGATTTAGGAACCGCCAGTATAAGTCTTGTTCCACTCTTGCTGTTTGATTTTTGCTGCAAGACATTTTCTTACTGTGCTGGTTTGGCCTGGGGTAGAGTTAATTTTCTCCACAGCAGCCGGTGCAGGGCTGTGGTTTGGGTTTGTGCTGCAGACAGTGCTGATAACACCGAGATGTTTTCTCTGGTGCTGAGCAGGGCTCACACAGAGCCAAGGCCTTTTCTGCCTCTCAGCCAGGAGCACTCGGAGTTAGGAGGGGACACGGCTGGGACAGCTGAGCCCAGCTGGCCACAGGGATGGTCCAAACCTTCCAGCATCGTGCTCAGCACGGAGGGCTGGGGGCAGAAGGAGCAAGGAGGGGGCATTTGGAGCAATGGTGTTTGTCTTCCCAAGTAATCGAGGCCTGTGTTGAGCCCTGCTTTCCTGGGGATGGCTGAGTACCTGCCTGCCCGTGAAGGCAGTGAAGGAATTCCTTGTTTTGTCCTGGTCATGCACTCAGTTTTTCTTTTCCCGTTCAACTGTCTGCACCTCAAGCCACGAGTTTTGTCACTTCTCTGATTCTCTCCCCCATCCCACCAGCGGGGAGGAAGTGAATGTCTGCGTGGGGCTCCGTCAGCAGCTGGGGTTAAACCACACACTTACATAACTGATGGCATTTCCCATAGCTTAAATCCAAGCACGTTTAGACAAATAAACACTTTCTTGGAATCAGTTGCCAAATTTAAGAAAGAAAACAACAACAAAAAATCGTCTGGATGGAAATTAAATGGATGTTTATCTCTGATAAAACAAGCAGACTAACAAACAGGAACATTTTGAATCAATTCAAATGTCCAGCTTTTCCTGTAGGTTAATTGCAAAATGAGAAATATGATTTTAAAGCCAACTAATGTATTTCTTTCTGGAGGCATTGAAATAATTTATTCACTTTTCCAACATGAAACAATTCATTAAAATATCAAATATTTCAGTATTTTTATAATTCTGTCCTCTTTGGTTTAACTGGAGCACATTGCCAAATTCAACTTCAAATTGTTACGTTTCTGTCCCCCTCGCCCCCTTTTTTGTGTAATTTTCTTACCACGCAAAAATTAATTTTTCAACTAGGTTTGACTAATGGTCTGAGAGAATAATAAATTGCTCAGCACTATGTAAGTAGTCAAAGCACAACGTTAACACTAAGTAGGTGCTTCCTATCCAGTTCCAGCAGATGCATGCAAAGAACAGCTGGATTTTCTTGTATTCATGCTATTTTCCACATTGTCTGTTCTTGCACCCTGAAATGCAAGTCACTGTACACTGCTGACTACAGGCAGGCAACAAATAGGAATGTGAGTCTCTCACAGCTCAGCAAAATACATAGTAAAGTGAGAAAATAGAAGATTTTTAACCACCAATTAACCATTTTAACCACCAATAACCAATTTTAACCACCACATTTTCATTTGACTCAAATAGGAAGGACAACAAAAGGAATTTCACAAGGGAAACTGAGCTGAATGTAACTTTATAGCACTTGTGATACAGGATGTAAAGACTGTTACCTGTTAAGTGAAAGTCAGAGAAAAGAGACAGATGAAATATACCAGGGTGGGAATTGCAAAGCAAACCTTTACTCTTGTAGAAATATTAATAGAACTACGACAAGACCAGGGTTTCATTGCAAGCTCTCTTGTATTTAAAGATTCCTGATATTTTTGAACGTGCTACCATCAAAATTCACAGTGAACGAGGCGACATTCCCAGCTGCTGCTGGAGGGGACAGTGACAGAGCCCTGCTGGTTCCCTGTCGATGACAGGAATAACCTCTCATCCATTCAGGAAAGAGCCTTTAGCAAAGATCTTCCTCATCTCACTTCTCTGTGCCTCTGCTGATTTATGCCAGGTGGGAAACAGGTCTTGTGTCACCTCAAGTCCTTGCAGTGATCAGACAAAATTCAGCTGAAGAGGTTTGCAGCTGAGCTTACGAGAGGAATGGCATAGGTGTTGTTTTGTCATTTTTTTCCCAATGTTCTGGTTTTTCACCATATTGATAGCCTGGAGTTTTCTCCTTGAGCTACCACCATTCTTTCTATTTTCCAAAAAGAAAAATTCTATTTTCTTTACTCCTGAAAGAATTATAAAGAAATAAAGAGAAATTGGTTTATCATTTCCACTCTTTCCTCTGACACAAGGATGTCTAGTGAGTCATCTAAATTCAGGTGAAAGTCTAGAGAGCCACTGGACTGCAGGAGCTGTTTCTCCATGGCATTCACAGTCTAACATTATCTGTCTGTCTGAATTTGGTAAGTTTTACATTATTTAGTGAGTCTGACTGCAGGAGTATGTAATTGTCACAGGGATCAGACAGGTCTTTAATTATAGAGGTTACAAGGGAAAAAAAGCCCATCAGATGAAGGTATAAAAATACCCTATTTGTTTAATGTGGATGAATACTTTCTAGAATTTGAGGATTCTTTTTCAAAGAAAGGTACTTGGAATCTCCACCTCAGTCAGGTCTTTGGCATAGACAAGGGTTTCATTGATTTCTGTATAAACATTAAAATTAAGCATTTGAGGTCATACAGCTGAGGCCAGATTGATTCTTCATCCTATTAATATTAATTCAGATTTAACATAACCCTCTTACCTAAAGATCTGCAAAAGATTGCTGGATTGAAATTTATGTAGAAATACAACTGTTCTGAGGCTATCACAAAAAGTACAATGAAAGAAGTACAGCTAAGGAAGAAAAGTCAGAATATCTATTTCTCATAATTTCCTAATACTCTGAGCTTTATGCACATCCTGACTAGAAAACAATGTTTTCTCCATAAAACAGATTTTCAAAAATGCCAATGCAAAAACGCAAAAAAAAAAAAAAATTTGACATTTAAGGATGAACAGTTCTTATTTCAAGTCCACAGGACATAGAATTGTGACATTCTTGCTCAAACCCTTCATGCTTCCACTCTATCCTGTTTTCTTCCCTGTGACATCCCTCTTTGCCACTCACTGCAGCTTTCTCAGAAATCCCATAATCCATGAAGGAAAGAACTTGGCCCCTGGGATATGTGAGGCATTTAGACGAGCACTCTCAAAGGAAAATTACTCAGGGAAAACTTATTGTACATTGTATTTAAGGTATATTTTACCTAGAAATCCCAGATCAGCAGAGTAACCAGAGCAGAGTAACAACTTTGCTCTCAACTTTCTGTATTGCCTTGTGAGCCCCTAATTACGTGTGATGCTGTCTGTAGGACAGAACTAGACCAGCTCATATACAGGTTTAATTTTTAGGCAAATATTCCTTCTCTTTGACTCATGTTCTCATCAATCTTTTACCCCTTAAAGCATTTTAAAGCATGGACTTTCATGAAGAGCTCTGCATTGCTCTGCAGAGGTGAAGGGTGCTCGAAGCCTGTGTGCCAGGCTCTCAGCAGTGTGACAGGCACCCCCGAGGAGAGCAGGCAGCTGTTTTTAGGATGTTTCCCTGGCTCTCTTTCCCTGGCAGCCCTGTCCATGAGGAGACCAATGACTAATGGACATCTCAGGAGACAGAGCTTAGTCTGGAAACTCTCGTCCCTGGTTGTTTGAGGGGGTGACTCAGACCCCCTTAATGAAATCTTATCATGCTCTAATCTGATTTAGCACTGCCCTGACTCAGAGATCGCTGGAACAAAATGTCACAAAACAGTGGCTGCTGCCCCACACCTTGTCACACAGGGTGGTTAATGATCACTGAAATTAGGAACCAGCCCAGCACCTTTTCCACTGGTAGCAATAGAGACTCAATAAATCTTTTATGTACCATAGCAAACAACTTCCATCATGAAAACAATTCTGTTACTCTTTTTTTCTTTTACATAGGCCAATTTTTTTCAGTTGTGAAATACATTGCAATCTTGAAAAACTTCCTTTTGGAAATAATTTAAGCAACTATTTCAGCCTGGTGCCTTCCTTTTTCTTACAGAAGCCACCCACCCACAACTTCCTTAATAAATGACATCACATTAATTCATAGAAATGCAAACCTCTCCTAGGGCAGTGTCTTCTTAACAAGAGCAATAAAAGTCTTCTGAGTGAAGACTGAACAAGAAACTAAGCCTACCCTATGCTCCAGTATTAGTAATACCACAGGTTCCTCTTTCTGAGCTTTACCCAGGGGCCTCAGCCACAGCACAGAGTTAAGGCTGAGATCAGCAGCCCTTCAAGGCATGGCTCAGTTTTCATATGGCCCTGGAATTCAAACGAGGGAACCACTACAGCAACCTGGAGAATGCTTAAGGGATTAAGAAAATAAAAAATGTCATCTGTTAAATGCAACCCAAGGAGTTTGTTTTAAGTTTCATTAGTGCTTCTAAACACAGATTCTGGAGAACTGGAGATTGGCTGGTGGAGATCCAGAATATTCATGTGTTGTGTGCAAGAGTTGAAGCACCTCTTCCTTCCCATCTGTGCCTAGCACACAGTGTCTCCAGGAAAAAAAAAGGACAGGAATGGAAAAGAGCATCCTTTGTTTCTCCTGTCAGATGCAGGACCCTTCTGCTCAGGTCTCAGCAATCAGTGCAAGGCTGAAATCCTGGTGTGGAGTTGGTACTAGGGCAAGTGTAGCTTGTTTTTCAGGTTCTTGTTTGCAACGACCTCTTGGTGCTGAAGGCAGTGCTGGAGGCTTACACAGCCACTTCCAAAGGCTGACTGGGACATGCACAGGCCCTGAGATGCTGGGATGCACTGACACCTTTGGATGGGGCAGGGAAGAGTGGAATGTTTGTCACAGTCTGTGTACCAGAGGCTTTCCTGCCTCTCAGTGTGAAAAGGTAATTTTGATGAACTGCCCAGTGAGGCTGCTGGAACCAGAAGGCTTTGGAGGTGTCTGCTCTGACACCAAACAATGACAGCACTCCACATCAGTGTGCAGCAGCCCTGAAAGGTCCCTTTCCCCATGCACAGCCCACTCTGATTTACAGGTGCTGTGGCAGCAGAGCAGCTCACAGCTGAGCACCAGAGGAGCTGATCTGGAAAACACCTCCTGAAGCACCAGAGCAGGGACCCACAGACACTTCCAGAGAAGACTGTGGTAATTCCCTCCTGTTGGCAGAGTGGGAAGAGCAGCCCTCGAGCTGAGAAACGATCTGATAGAGGAAGGTCCGGCTGTGTCTTTCCTTTCCTTTAGTGTACATATGAACTCTCTGGGAAAAGTAACAAGGAAATGCTGAGGATTGCATTAGTAGCAGACAGGTGATCCTCAGCTTCACTTTGCTGTAGCAGGAAATCTGGCTGGTGATGTGGAAGGGATGATCTCCAGCCACGTGAGATGTTAACTTGAATATGATGTCCTCTGGGGCCCAGTTCCTGACCAAGTGAAGCCATGCTGGTAGAGTTCCTGAAAACAGCACCAGCAAGAAGTCCTGAACTTCCTGCACTTCCCCCTCTCCAGAACTCCAGCAACATCTCTGGTTCAAGGCTGGTGCTAAGATCCCAAGAATGTGATCATGTCAGGGAACATTTTAACTGTATTGGCCAGGGTGAAAAAAACCCGATATTTTCTATCCAACCTTTGCAATTATTTATACAACCTCTGGTATTTTACAAAATGAAGGGAAGATTATTTCTTGTGTTTGCAGAGTTTGCACAGGGAGAGCTCCAGCTCTCTGTTTACCACTGAGTCACCAGCTTAACACCAACTTGACCAACCCACATTAAACTGCAGCCAGTTCCTTCCACCTCAGTGGCAGCAGTTCCCTCTCGGTGCCAGCTAACCCCTGGCACAGAGCTCTGCAAATGCTCTTGCCACATTGCAGACAGAAAGTTCCTGCTGGTTTAGGACCAGTTCTTGCTGTAACTCAAGCAGGTTATGAAGGTTTCTATGTACTAATTGTCATCCAAATTGTCACAGTGATTATTCGTTTTAACTTTACATGCTGGAGTGGATCGTGAGCTGCAGGACGTAGAAAAATGGGCTACATCAGTTTCTGCTTTGAATGGATGATATGTTTTTAAGAAGGGGTTTAACTGAGAAACAGAAATGCAACCATACAGTGTATCTAACTCAGAAAGTCTCAAAAATTTAGGCTCAGGTACAAGGGAAGTGCATCTAAAATACAGCTTTCCCTTTCTAAATAGTCATCATCTCCATCCTCAATTTTCATAGTAGTTCACTTACTGTTCTCTTGGAGCACAGGCTGAGCCTGTAATTATCAAATGCTGCATGCCCTGGCTCAGGGTGGACTGGGGCTGTAACTCCCAAGGGATGGGAGCCAGTTGCTCAGCACCCATTACCATTTCACTGACACTTAGGAGAATTAGTGCAATTAGAAACTGCAAGACACAGGAGGTTCTCAAGCTGACTCCAGGAATCCACGGAGGCTAATTTTAATCTCCCTGAATGTAGGTTTTCCTGCAGAACAGAAATCTGGGAGCAGATGCTGCCCTAGAGAGCTGAAATATTTTTCTTGGAAGAAACCCTACGCTCCTGTGGAATAGTTAGCAGGGGTCTGAGCCTTCTCTCCTTTCTGTAAACATCCCAGTGTTTACAGCAACATCACAATGTTAGGTATTACTGTACCAAATCCAGATGTCCTAACTCGTGAAAACCTTCTATGAAGGCAACAGGAATTCTGTGGATAAGGCAAGCTGCAGCTTGCTCTAGATGGATGTAACCAGAGCCAAAGTTTACTCTCAGTTGCACTGGCAGGAGCACAACAAAACTCCATAAAGCTCCAGATTTACAGTGGACTGACTGACAGCAAAACATGTCCCTCGATACTGAAACACACCCAAAGGAACCAACCTGTTTGAACTTCTCGCTGGAAATGGCCAGTAGCACACCTTACCTTTTGACCTTTCACTCCAGCTGTGACTTCTGTTTATCTTTTAACCATCAGAAGTCCAGATTTTCCCTTTCCCTTTGCCATACGAATGCCTAACAATTTTTGTTCTACTACCACACCATCTTCCTTATTCAGGATATAATGGATAGCTAAGCAAAGGAAAACTAGGTGTAGCAATAATTTCTTATTGTGTGTGCTAGAAGGAAGAAGTTTCTACCACCCAGGCATTACCCATGCACTCCCACTTCTCTTACTGCAGTTCTACTTCACACATCCCCGTTGCCATCCCCCCTGGATGAGGATTGCAGGTCTCAGTCATCACCAGCAGGCACTCACAGTTCCTTGGGGCAGGGGCTCACTGCAGGGCTCGTGGAGTTGGCACAGGGACCATCCTGAGCAGTGCCAGCCCGGGGGAGGCAGGAGCCAGGATCTGACCCAGCTTTCAGTCGTTTGCCATGGGTAACACATCCTCACCTGCCCAGAGCCAGAGGGGCTTTCCAACCCCTTCCCATCAAACCTCAATGAGAAATGGACGTTTTCAGGGTGATTCCATTGAAATCCTACCTTTCGTTTCTCACCCTGTACATCCGATTACAGTATTTAAAACAGAAGGGATTTCTCTCTCTCCAGCAAGGTGTGAGTGCTGGTACAGGTGATCTCATGGGATGCTCTCATCATAACACGTGATGAATATGAAATGAAAGCCTGCATGTCACTCACCCCAGCTTTTGAATCAACGAGACTCCACTGAGGGCTTTCTGTGCAATCATCTCTTAATAACTGCACCCCAAAGAGCCTTGGTGCCTTCCTCTGACATCCTTAACACTTTGCTGTTTGTTTGTTCCCAAGTGTAACAGGTAGATTAAAGCCTTGATCAATGCATGCAGCATTTTTGACTGGTGTGCTGCCTTTTTGATAGGAAAACTTTATCTCCTGCCTGTTTACACCGTAAGTACTTCAGCCTATCGGGTCATAACATCCTCAGGTCTGTTGACAGATGTGGTGTTTTTCCCAAGGTCACGCTTTTTCCCACATTATTGCTGGCACTGCCATCTCTGGAGGAAGGCTGCCTGGCTGCTCCGTGCAGGACGGCTGCCGAAAGCTGCCAGCTGAGTGTGGGGCACATGGAAAACAATCCTGCTCTGCCTGCACACAATTCCCTGGCAGGGAGCATTGCAAGGAACCCAGCAAGCCACAGGAGCCTTTGTGGAGCTGCATCAGTGTACGATAAACGGCACAGTAAGAGCAGGAACAGGACCCCGCTGTGTGCCAGCGGGCACCGTGCACAGCAGCTGGTGCTGCAGGCTCCAGCAGCAGCGTGCCAGCAGCTCTGGGCAAGGCAGGCAGCCCCGGAGCAGCTCTGTGCCCGTGCTGGCTGCCCCTGGCCCGGGGGGCGAGCCTGGGCCCCCCTCAGGATGGGGGAGGCTGGGGCTCCATCTCCGCTCCGCTGCCAGCGGGCTTTGGGCAAGTCCCTGCTCCAGCCTCACGTCCTGTGCAGTGTGGCTGCAGGTTGTCCTTCCCTGTACAACTGCTCCACAGAGCATTTAACTCGACAGAAAATACCCCATTTTGGATTTGTACTTCGTATTATATCCCAAGCACTTGTACAGTGCCCAGAAAAATAAGGCCCTGCTGGAGTGCTGTATTAAAACTCACATAAGATACTTCTTAAAAATATAATTTCTCCTGCTTTGTTAAGAAGTTTGGTTTTACGAAATGTATCAGCTATTTTCTTTATTTTTTAGGTTCAATTTAGGTATAACTAAATGCACATTTTAAAATATTTTATTAAATTTTTAAAATCTTAGAAGGAATTATAAAGAGTAACACATGAACTGCAATACACCAGAGGGCCAAAGAGGTCTCCTAATTATACCACTCTCTTAAAAATAGTTTGTATATATTGGGATTGACCAGGGCTGATTTACAGTTCTGGGAAGGAAAATATGATACAACTGATCCAAGAGATACCTTTATCGAGGAGATGCCACAGGCCTGGTCTCCATGGAGCAGCAGACTGTAATGAAGAATTGCTGTAGGGAGGTGTGAGCTGTGTCCAAAAGTCAGCAGTTGTGGAGCTGGCTTCAACCAACCACATTGGGAGTAATAATTATGGACCCCTGTGCTTCTACACATTGTAATTGCAGTTTTGAATAACAACTATTTACACATGCAGAGCATTCCTATCAGTCGATACTATTTAACAGGTAACATCTATCAGAACAGGAACAGGAACACAAATGATTAAGTGCTGTCTCTCAGAAGAGGCACCAGCTATTTTTCCACAAACCAGGAAGACGGAAAGAAAAGGAACTGAATGTTACATCAGTCAGTATTAGTTCAGTAGCAGGGTAATTTAAGACAAAAATTTATGTTCACAATGGCTTTGAGATATCTGCAAAGCTCAAGAGACACTGTGATGTAATTTTGAGAGCAAACTGTGAGTGCAAAAGAAAGGCTATTGACAGGAATGTTAAATTACTCAGAGACCAAGGGAACATAAGGTTGTGCATTTATCCATACCTGCTAATTTTCAGATAAAAATTTAGCTTTGGTACTTTCTAAATAAATTATTTCACTGAAATTTCAATAGCTATATAAAGCAAGGAAACACAGAGGTAATCAAAATACACTTTTCTTGGCTTTTCATCTAGGAATTTCAGTTTTGGAACACAATTGAAATCTGCTCTTTTTTCTCCTGTAGGTTGCTTTCTGAAAGTCATTAACTTGCTGCTGCAAAAGCTGATTAGTTTCAGTGTCCTGTTACTTGAACCATTAAATTACATGACATCAAATTGCTTGCAAATGCCTGGCAAAGTATCTGTTAATATGCAATTATATGAAAGAAAACATTTTCTATCAAAATGTGTCTAATTATAGATTTAAGTCCAGGGTCGTGGCTTTGGACTTCAAAACCTCTCCACAGAATCAAGTGCCTCAAAAAACAGTCAAATGGTGTCCTGTGCCCAACAGGATTCCTAAAGTGCAGAGTGAGTGGAAACTTTAACACTACTCAGAAAACCTTTCCTCTCTAGTTTAGAATCAAGTCCCCCAGACAGGGCTGGACACCCCTCTCTGTCATTCCCCCACTCTCACATTTGTCTTCTGTTCTTCACATTTGTCTTCTTCTTCTGCTTCTTACAGCAGCAGCTGGGTGCCCTTTAGTAAGCAGAAATTCATTCACTTCATTCACTTTTTCTACTCCTTTGGTGTCTCACGTCCTTTAATTCTATTCTAGAGGCTTTTAATGAGAACTGTAAATAATCCAGGGTCACCCACCTTTGTTAAGAACAAGTAACAGGAAAGAAATACACACTCCACGGGGAAAAAAATAAAGTAGTAGCAGTTGATGAAGAGTAGTGGCTTGTTGATGAAGGGGGTGTATGTTACAAATTCTAGAAACTTTACAGAAAATCTATGCTTACAAGATGCTTGAACATTACAGTACACAAAAGGAGAGATTCTCCAGAAATATCCATGACATGTCCCTCATTTGACAGAGCAGGCTCAAACCTTTGGCAGGATTTCTCAGCATTCATTTCCCTGCACCGGGGACTGGGCTGGGCTCACTGCCTTTCACCCACGCTGCAGAAAGGGACGTTCACGAGGTGCAGAATTTCCCAAGTGACAATTACAGAGTCCACTGTCTTGCCCCTTCAGAGGCACTTGTTAAATGTACAGCAGAAGTGATTAATTACCTTGCCCCTATTAAGCAAAACTCGTCTGTTTGGTTCAGGGAGGTTAATCTATAAAAGTATATCTTACAAGTTTGAACTGTTATCCTTCACAAATCCACAGCATTTGACTAGGAAGTTCTATGACTTAGGTGCACATTAAAACATGTATCCCAGGGGCTAAAACTTTTCAATATTCCCATTTGTTCAACCACTGCAAAGCCCTGTATGTTCACAGCCCAAGAACTTTCAGTAAGAAAGTGACTAACATCTCAAATCTGGAACACAAAAATGTGCCACTGCATTTAGTTGAACATTTAGCTCCAATGAATAGGCTACACTTACAATCTTTCACCCTTTGTTTATTCATTGCTCGTATCAGTGACTCATTCCTCCCACAGAAAAATCAGCAGAAGGGCACTCACAGGAACATTTTACAACTATTCCTCATTTTTCCCCCTCAACCTCCTCCCATCTCCTCCAACTCCATCCAGAACAGATTCCACCTCTACTGCAGCATGTACAACAGCAGCAGATATGAATGCATCACCTGGTCTCAGAGATATCCCCTCCATCCCTTTTTTAGCTGGTGGTGAAGTGCTCTGGGCTTTCTACCTCTGTGACAGGAACTGCAGGATAAAACATCTTTAACCAGATCTGCTTACAAGATCTAACAATGGGTGCAGCAGCTACCTCGGTGGAATCGTGTCCACAACTCCTACATTGCTGCACTAAGATTTTGTAGACTAGAAGAGAAACAACACACACATATATGTCTTTCAATAATACTTGGTATGAGAAAATAATTGAGGTTAGACTAGAAATCTGTAGTTTCCTGGGTCTTCCCTCGTGTCCTTCTGGCAAACTGGAACAGCATTAGCTACTTTCCAGTCAGCAGGGAGCTGCCAGAGCTTTGGTAGATGATCAAGAGGGGTTCTTCCATTCCATCCACCAGCTCCTTCAGAATGTTGGGATGAATCCCACCAGGCCCCATGGACTTGTGAACGTTCAGCCCATACAGCTCGTCCCTTACAATTTCAGCACTCACAAATGAAAATTCACTGTTCCCACACTCATGAACCTCCATCTCAGGAGACTCCAAGAGTGACAAGGCAAAATTCTATCGAGGTAACAAGAAAGGCAGCCCAGATTTTCTTCCTTAAACAAATGACATACTCAAGAGAAAGTCTGACAAACGTAGATCATCTGTTAGCATAAAGAAGTGACAATTCCTAGCAACATAACATGAATCCCATTAGCTCACTTGCTCCCACAGGATAGAAGGAAAAGCAGCATAAAACTCCCCACAACTATCTAAGCCAGCCTGAACCAACAATTTACATTTTGAGACACTCTATAAGCAGTCAGACCCTATATTTGGTAGAATTTGGAAAGGTAGTTTCTATCCAATGTGAAGGTTGCTATCAAACCAAGAGATGTTACATCCTGGAAACAATGACACCTGTTCCTAAACTGATAAAATTTGGTTTGTGTCCAGTTCAATGAATGGGGCTGGGCACATGTTTGTGTAAGATCTATAAATACACAAAACAAAGGAACTTGGAAGTCAGCCCTGGAAGGCTGATATCTTGTACATAGAAAACCAAACCAGAGATTTACAGGTATCTCACAATCCAATTACCTAAGAATTATTCTAGTACTTAGAAACCCTGTGTCATCTACTTCTACCCCAGGGGACTTAATTCCTTTACAACATTTGAAAGCTACAATTTCAACTAACTGTCCTCTTTACACAGGGTGTGACTGCAGAAAACAGGGGGCCTACTTGGGACTTGAATGCTGCCATGAATCAGTAGTTACCTGTTCCTTCCTCCTTCCCTAAAGAAGAGAAGACAGTGATACACTGTGATTTGTGACAATGCTTCAGGTGCACTTTATGAATCCCAAAATTATAGGCTTGGCAAGAAAAACCTGTAAATCTCACTGCTTACTCAGTAGGAGTCCTTTTTGTATGTCAGATGTATGATATAAAACCAGATATATAAAAGTTAACAGACTGAAATTCAGTATCTGCTGCTAGAGTGGTGAAGAAGGGTAAATGAAAATATTATAGGTACAAAAAGGAATTTGTAACAGGCTAAAATTCCCTTTACCTCAGATACTTTTCCTGTGATGCAGTAAGCTAGTTTTACTGCAGCCATTTTATGGATTATAACTCTTTTACTCTACTTCCACTGACCAAACACAAACATTCTTTGTAATAAACTGAGCAAGCTGGGGGTGGGTGGAGGGTGGGATGAGATGACTGACACAGAAAAAAACATAGGCAGAGGGAAAGACAGATGTCTTGCACCTTATTTTTTTCTCCATTATGAAATCCACTTAATCTACATTTATATCATATAATCTGGTAAAGACCTCACTTGTTTCAGGCAACCAAAAAAGAAAGAAAAAAAGCACAGGCATGGTGGCTTTGTAACTTGCCTTTCAGCCTAGAGAAAAGCATAGCATACAGATTTTAAGCAGCAAGTCTTTAGATTAAGCTTCAGAAACAGGTTTATTTACAGCTAGAAAAAACCTAGATTTCTAGGTTTTCCTTAGAAACTCATCTAATTGCTTACCTTGGGAGAGCAATAAATTTCAAGGTTATTTTTTTTCTTACACTGGTCAATGTAAGATTGACCAACACAGACTTTTCCCCCTCCAAATTAACTGAAGCACAGTTTTAACTGAACAAATAATTCTGTGACTCCTGAAAAAGGTAATGTAGTCATAAGGACTGCAAAAATGGATGGAAAGAGGACAGCAGTGTTTGTGTCAGAAGAGACAGTGGTAGAGAGCTGTTAGCTGGTGCCCAGCTACTGGTCCAGAGAGAATTTTACAGAATTTTAAACATATATCTAATTATGGGTTTAACCAGACACAACTATTTTTTAATTTCTGTAGGATCCCACTCACAGACTACTCTAATACATCTGCACACATTGGCAGATGTGGTTTGGAAGGCCTGTCTCACAAAAAGCATCATCAACTCTTATGTTCAGTCCTTAATATGGAACTTGAACATGCAAGAGAAGACTGAGTTAAATATCATTTTGTGGTACCTGACCTGCATGAAAGTTTTAATATATTATTTAGTATATTTCATTAGTATGGTAAAAAGTTACCTAATAGGTTAAGATGTAAAAAGACGAATTTAGAGACCAAGAGGGAATCTTAACTTATAAATTCTCTTAAAGATCCACAATGACATTCAAAAAGCTCAATTTAACACCAGAAGTTTAACACCTCAGTTTCCAAGACGATCATATTGTGTGGTTCAAGGAAGTTCACTATTTGCATCAAGCTTTTACAGATACCAAAATGACAGCTCTGTTCTACAAGGCACTGAATTTATATACAGTGAGAAAACCTGTCCCAAAATCCTTACCAACTACAGTCAAAAAAACTCCTAACATTCTTTGTTATGGAAATGAAAGAGAGAAAAAGTCAGCACTGAGGTCTTTGATGAAGCCTCATTTTTCAAGGGACTGACTTCACTGGATAAGTAATACTGTTAATTTGGACCACATTTACATGTTTTGATAAGAGAAAAGCACTGCAGATGTAGAAGCTGCACCCTCAGCAGGAAAACAAAGAAAAAAAAGGAATTAATTTCATGAGAAGTCTTCTAAGATGTCTGAAAGAAAAACCTCTGTCAAAGAAACTAAATGTTGCAAAGAATGGAAAAAAGCATTAAATTTGGTCTCTGTGTTTGGTATTATGTGAACCATGAATTCATTCTACTACTGACACTGGCTGTATCCTCCAGTGGTTCAACCCTCCAGTTTCAAGAGGTGCTTTAACATGACTTTTAATGTAATACCTCCAGAGCTGTAGGTGCTGGTGCTCCAGGGCAGTTGGGAGAGCACCTACAACCAGATTTTCTGGCATTCCATGATATTATGTGAGTATAAAACAAGGTAAGCCACGACTAAAGACTCATGCAGTGCTTGATGAGAAGCTATGCTTTTGGTTAGGAATTCAAAAGCCACATGTTTATAAATAATTTTTATAAATAAACAATGAAACCATCACGAAGAGGTTGGGAAACCTCTCATAGCTGACATTTTTCAGTTTGCCTGTCTTCATATTCATTGACAACTATTCTTCCCACATCTAGTTAATTAAAATGGGAGCTGTGAATGTAAACACCATGTGCTTTCACAGTTTTTAGCAGAGATATATAATTTCTCAGAGTGAATAGCAGCTTCTTGTGCAGTCACACTGTGTTGCACAATATCAAAATCATCTGAAGATGATGAGGAAATTGGAATGTTGCTGCCCTCAGAGTTCCTGGAGTGTCTGTACCAAATGATCTCCAGTACACTGTAAAATAATTTAGGCTGGAAGGGATCCATGGAGGTCATCTGGTCCAACACACCACACATAGCAGGACCAGCTTCGAAGGTGGATCAGGTTGCTCAGGGTTATTTGAGTTCCCACTATGTTCAAGGATGGAGTTGTCACAGTTTCTGTGTAAACTGCCTGATCAATCTTATCTAAAGAAGAGTCTACTATCTATTCCCTTTCCCTTGCTGCAAACTGTAATCTGCAAAGACAAAAATCAGTCATCTCCAAAACAAAATGTACATAGAGAATCATAGAATGGTTTGGGTGAGAAGGCACCTTAAAGATCATCATTGCAACCCCCCTGCTGTGGGTAGGGACACTTTCCACTAGACAAAGGTCCCATCTGACCTACCCTGCAACACTTTCAGGGATGGGGAGTCCACAATCTCTCTCAGCAACCTGTTCCAATGCCTCACCACCCTTATAGTAGAGAAATTTTTCCCAATATCCAATCTAAACTTGCCCTCCTTCATCTTATGGCCATTCCCTGCTGTCCTGTCACTAAATGCCCTTGTCAAAACTCACTCTGCAGCTTTCTTGCAGCCCCCTGTAGGTGCTGTAAGGTCTCCCTGGAGCTCTCTCTTCTCCAGGCTGAACAACCCCCACTGTCTCAGCAGTTCCTCATGGGAGGGGGTGCTCCAGCCCCGTGATGAATGTGGTGTCCCTCCTCTGGATCTGCCCCTACAGGTCCAGTCCTTGCCGTGCTGGGACCCCAGAGCTGCACAGAGCTCTCCAGGTGCCCCCTCACCCAGGCAGAGCAGAGGGGCAGGACCCCCTCCCTCCTGCCCTGCTGCCCACCCTCCCTCTGGGCAGCCCAGCTTGGTTTGGCTTCCTGGGCTAAGCCAACTAAGGCTAACACCTATGACAAATATGGGAAACACAGATATATTTTCCGTGAAGTTACTCAAATATTCTTGAGATAAAAGTATCCAATTTGTCTGGAAGGCTGACAGAATATAAATTGCAGAAAAACGCTTTTAAATACAGTATTATTTGTGCAAATTCTATTCACATTTGTTGTCAGCAGCAGCAAACTTGTCTGCCATGTGGATAAACTGACCAGTGCTACTCAAATGTACGACTGAAGACAGAACTCAAGCAGATCAATAACTCATGGCAAATCTAGTTAGCAGACATGACTAAAAATTCTAAGATGAGATTTCTTAAAGGACTCATTTTAATTTCAGCCTCAAGTAAGACTTTTGAAATATACAAAAATCATGGTCTACTGTAACAGCAAAATACTGTAATTTGAGGGAAATAGTCCGTTGCTGATGCATAGCCATTTTCCCACTCTATAAACACAAAATTGTGTTTAACACCAACTGCATAATTGAGCTTGCTTCTGTAATACCTCTGGAAATTAATGTTATGTAAATGTACATCCATACCTATGCCAAAAGGCTTAAAATTAACCTTGCCTGCCTTCAGCAGTCTAGAAGTTAGCCTAGATTTGTTTTCCAGACTATCTACTGTCAACAGAGATGGGTAAAGTAATCTTGCATATCAAAAGATGAAGCTTCAAAAAAGCTCCATTTCTCTCCACTGTTTTTCTAACTTAGACCAGGCACCTAATAACTAGACTGCCTACCATAATTTTGTGTATTTTGTATATTTAGATTGCTGCATCTTTAAGGAGAAGAACTAGACAAAAAGATCAGGGTGAGAAAATGCACAGAAGCACGAAATAATTATGAAGTGATCAGCAGTGTAACCAATTAATTTTTGAAAATTCTGTAACAAATGCTTTTTTTTCTTCCAAACAGAGCACTAAATTAGTCACAGCTTCAAGTGAAAACATGTACAGCAAATTCAAGTCTTTAACTGATCACCAGACCAACACACATACAAAAAGCATAATTTAATTATCATCTTTTTGCAGTGAGTAAGCATTAACAATGAAATATTTAACTGTCAAAAGTCTTTATGAATATCTAAAAGCCTAATACAAATATCCAAATTATTAGTAAAGATTAGTAATTTGAAGTGTTAACAATAAGACATTTAATAACTCTGCATTAAATCTAACAAGCCCTTTCTAGAAGAATATTAATTTACAGTCATTCTTTCTAACAACTCTTTGTACAGTAAAAAAAATTAGATTTGTATTTTTCTGCTTCCCTTTCCCACCCAACCACCCACACAGTTTTGCTCTCAGACTGAGCTGCTAGCTGATCAAACCTGATGGTAAAAATCCTCTCAACCAAGGGTCCAAGATCTCAGTTTTAGCATCCAGCTCAAATGCTCTTTGGGAATAAAATCCATGTTTTTGTATAATGTGCAAAGTGCAACTTTTATCCAGTGCCATCAGAAGTGTGTGCTGCTATGAATGTCACCAAAGAATGAATCAGTAACAATTAAGACTTCTCAATTTCCGACTGCTCTGTTATGGACAAATGTTAGATGATGTCTACAGGAATGACAGATCAAGTGGATTATATCCTCCTGCTTATTGGGTCAGGTACTTTCCCATTTCATTAGGTCAAACCAAAGTTTCTACTCAAGTTCTTCAGTTTCCTCTGTGAAAAGGTCAGCCAAATCTGCCACTGTCAACACTGAGGCTTCTGACTGTTTCATGGAAGAGCTCGTGTGGCTGTGGGAAAAAATTGCATGCAGGGATCAGAGAAAGAATCAGAGTAAGTAACAAGCTGTGAGCACTGAAGGCAGAGCACACTGCTCAGAGTCAACACCTGCTCAGCTCTGAGGCTCAGCAGGAAAACACCTTCTGTCCAGGAGAACACACACACTCATCAGCTGCTGCTCTTGCACATTCCAATGAAGATACCAAGTCCATCTACTGTCCCCAACAGTGGCCAACACCAAACACTGCAAAGGCAGCAGAGCATGGAATAATCCACTCTGACCTCTTAACGTTCAAGGGACTGGCTTCAGCCTCCAAGCATGAGGTTTAATATTACTTTCAAAACATTACCCCTCATGGGATCATTCAATGTACATTTATCCAAACTTTATGTGCAAAAATAGTGCTACTTCACAGATAATGAGAATAAATCATTCTTCAAGAACTAAAACTGAAATCTTTCACAACTACAGCCAAAGATGTGCTTGTAAATTTTTAGTTTCATAATCTGTAACAGGCAAAATTTCCTTAAACTAAGGCCTCCTCCTGAATTTCGCATGAGTATACAATCTAGTTAAAAGGTACAAACCTCTTACACTGTCTACATAAACAATGTAAATAGCATTTTTGGTCTCACTCCAATCCATCACTGCTTACAGATTTTGGAGAGATAAACACAGTGAGAACTGCTTTGTGAGTCTGCACACCAGCCTGATGTATGACAGCATCTGGGCAGTGCTTGCACGGGCTGTGAAACCAAGGACTGTGACACAGAGTGCTGGACCAGGCTTGTAGGATTTAAAAATAACAAAAGAAAGAACCCACGTTCTGTGTTAGAGTTCACACCAGATGCTCTTGCTCTAGTGGCAGGCTGAGTATTACTCCATCAATTGCAATGTTTTTATACTAGGAAATAGGTAAACTGAAAAGATAAATCATATCATGATACATAATTTATTAATTGGGCTTTTATGAAATAAAGTACACAAAATCTAACCCAAATATTTTCCAGAGAATTAAAATACCTCAAGCTGCAAGTTACTGGAACCAGGTCAAAATTTTTGAAGTCTTGAAACTGTTTTGCCAATCAGAACAATTTGAAGAACAGCTGAAGTTTATATATAAGATATACATGCCGAACCATAATAAAAGTATGGTGGAAAACCAACTTTTCATTTTCAGTGCAATAATGATGTTTTAAAAAAATTCAACACATACCTTCTATCTACAGTTTTCAGCATAGTCTGCATTCTCTCTTCTATTGTTGCTTTTATCAGGAACCTATGAACAATTGTAGATCTGAATGTGTTTAAAAAAAAGAAAACACCACCATAAGTGAGCAGAAGTTATAGCTATACAGTTACTGCCAAAGTTTATAACCATGTTTTTGTCTCACAGTAATTCTTGTAAAAGTGTTGAAAATATGCTTGTGTATTTTAAGAAATAAATGTTACAAGTGATTAGCAACTTCCATTGACATTTCAGGGCGCTTAGTGCTTCCCTGTAAATATTCTTTCACTTTGCTGATCACATACTAAATTAATGTAAGCTGTGTTAGCTAAAATTCTAGTGTAGATACTGGGCAAAGTTCTGCTTTCTGTGTCCTTACTCGAAACATTCCTCCAGAGCCTAAAGAAAAAAGAGCTTTGCCCACTGGTTATATACAATGTTCATACTTCATTGTCACAAATTATTCCAAGAGACAAGGGCTCAATGAGATGGATTATTAAATCTAATACCCAGAGTTTTAATAATATTATTTTTGAAGACAGCAAAATATTATAATTTTTTTAAAAAATAAGTCAGTAATTATAGTCAGTAAACACTGGTAAAACATAAAACCCAAAATGTCAATAAACAACACAAAATGAAAATTCCATTTATGAAATAAAATTTCAGAAAAGAAAGCAGTCATTAAGAAAAGTGCCAGGCACAAGAAAATGAAATGGAAAAGAGTCAGATCCAAAGATAAAAATGAAAAATCACCCCATGCTCCCCAGTATAAACATTTTTCAAGGTAAGAACCCTTGAAAATGCTTAGGTTTTCAGATCTTAGGTTGAAACTTTGGCAGGTAACGTTTCACAGAATAAAGCAGGGGGAATACTTTTGGATTCATAGGCAAAGGTCTACCCCAAAAAAAGGAAAGTAAATAAGAACTGAACTGGTAATAGTTGCACCAGTGACACTAAACAGAGTATTCCCTAATGCTCAGGGTACTTGGAACACAGCCCTTTTTCAAATAAGCCTTGCTGAAGTCTTAATTCTTAAAAAGTACAATGTATTCTGCGTGGTTTTATTGTAAGGTTTTTGCCAGACCTCTTGTGCCAGCATTGTGTAAAATTACAGAGTGGGCTGCTGCAATCAGTCTTTCCTATGCTCTCACAGTTAATTCTTTACAAACACACACCAATATCCACCTGTTCATAAACATTCTTTCACATATTTGCTCCTTCATGTCCTCTCTCTTTGCTGTCATTTCCAGAACACAAACCCCACTATTACTCTACAGCATTATTATTCCAGAATTGACTGCAGCTATTTTTCTTCTTCATGTACTGGGCTTTATTTATTTTTTTTTTTTCAAGTGACATGAGACCTTAGGAAAAACATATACATTTCATATGTTGAGGGCAAACTTCCTAAAAAGTTTGTTAAATGTTCAGTACTACCTATGTCAGAGCAACAACACTGAAACAAACAAGAGACATGCAAACTCATTAATGTCTTCAAAAATATCTAGACAGGGGTGAGGGCAGAACTGTGATTTAAAAACTCACCAGTTCTAAATAGGGTGTGCTAAAACTTCCTTTTTGGAAAAAAAACCGCCAAACAAAAACAGTCCCAAAACAAGGAAACAAAAAATAATTTATGCAGCTCCTAATCTGGAGCTGAGAATGACCAGTTAGAAGGAGCCTCTCAAGGAAACTCAGACAGGCCATGCCTGACTTTAGCCATATATTACACAAATGATGAGACCTGCAAAGCTAAGACATTTCTGGACATTTTTGCAAGCAGAACTCCAAAGTTAAAAATTAAGACATCAATGGCACACACATAAAATAGGGCAGCAGCTGAAAAAGGTTTTTCAGAATTTTAGACTCAAGAGCCTATACTCTTCCTAAATGCCCAAATGCAATTTATTTTTGCATTTTACCCCTGTAGCACAAAAGAACTCTCTAAAATACACAATGTGATTATTCAGCCAACTTTTTTTTATTTTAATCTTTGTCCCTTATATGATTATCTTTAAAACCAGGATTCCTATGAACACCCTCATCTCCAAAATTGGGGAGCTATTCTAATTCTATTATTCTAATTCTAGAGTTATTCTAATTTGGAGTATGCAGATCTATTCTGGACCATACCTAAACCACTGAACACAGTTGCAAACCTTACTTTGTTTGGCCAATACGATGGACTCTGCCAATGGCCTGTAGCTCATGTGCTGGATTCAGAATGGGCTCCACGAGCAGAACATGAGTTGCTTCGATGATGTTCAGGCCATTGGAACCAGTGTGAAGAGGCAGCAGCAAAATATTGATGTTGGGATCGTATTTAAATGCAGACAAGTTCTCCTGAAAGGCAAACATCCCAGCAGTGTGACACAAGTTCCTCAATGAAGAGTGTGGGGGACAGGATTGTATTTTCAACGAATTACAGCAGCTAAGAGAGGCTCCAGAGTGACAATCCTGCAGGTCTGATCCAAGACCTGTCATCCCAGAACAGATACATGGCAGTTTCAGGAAGGCATGAACTTCTTGCAACACTGATCAGAGTGTCTCATCCTTAACTTCCATGCCAATGCATCTTTCTCAAAAGTGAATGTACTGCTTATCTCCAAATGCTTTAAACTGGGGCTTTTTGAGATTATGGTTTTTAGAATTAATGAGTTAGAGATCAAAGTTTCTGCCAAACAAATTTGCTGCTCTTTTAGTTTCTGAAATGAATCAACGAAGTAAAAGGATCAGATGAACTTCTATGAACTATGATTTTCCCACTGAAAATAATTTAAGAAAAATATCCTTTATGTACCTGAAATTTACTAATTCCATTGATCTGAGAAAAAATCATGTTGTTGTCATACAAAGCTTTTGAAATTATATCCAACACATCTTGCCACTGTAAAAAAAAACAAAACAAAACCACACAACACAATAAAAGTAACTCAACATTACAAACAGCAATGACAACTAAAAAATACTATTTAACTTCCCTAACAAAGAGTAGATTAAAAACCTTTTCAAAATGCTAGCATCTGCAATTAAAAAAAAATTTGTGAGCTAGAAACCAAATCTTTCATAAAACTAAGACAGGTAATTAGAAAGATCAGCTTGAATAAAAGAAATTGGTAGCCATTGCAAAAACAGTTTTACAATGTGTCAAAAACATTTGGACATTACATTTAAAAATATCTAGGATTTCTACTGCTTCCATACAAATCTAAGTGTTTGCCCTTTAATGAAACAAGCTTCTGCATCTGCTGACTATGATCATTATTCTTGTTCCTGTTACAGGACTTGCCCTACAAATCCTCAAAACAATCAAGTGGTTGTGCAGAGTGATTCAACATTTTGGTAGCTAAACTAGTTCCTGAAAATACTATGAACTCTTTAAACTCAAAACACACATGCAAAGACAAGACAGAAAATGGTGATTAATACCGTAGAGAAAACTAAGGACTTAGCCCCTGGATCTTTAAACTGGATTCTCTTCAGTGTTCGGACCACAGCTTCCACTTTGGTGGAGTGACTTCCCTTTGAAAAGCAAAACAGCACATTAATAAAGGAGGATAAATGTGGATTCCACATCCATTGCTTTATTAAATGATGGTACATGAGGTCTCTTACACACCTCACACAAAGTTAATATTTATCAGCCTTGAGGAAGGGCAGGTTAAGTAGCACTGAACTACTTTTACCTCTGCCTTACCATGCACTGCATTAGGACCAGCAGGGTGCAACAGCACGTGCAGCACAGAAGAAAGAAGAGCCATCCAGACACACCATCGAGTTCTGCAGGAGCCAGAACAGATGGCCCAGGCAGTGCCGTGGCACCAAACACGCCCATGAGGCCTCCTGCAGTTCAAATTTGTGGCACATTCTCTAAGAGAATCTTCCAAATGCACATTAAAATTTCCCTACCTTCACACCTCTTGAAAATGGACCAAGAAAAAAACCTACCTGAATCCTATTTCTGTCGCTTTTGTTTCTCATTCTGGCAACATCAAACTTACGTTCAGTACTATGAGGCTTGTTCATTATATTTAAAACAGTGAGAAAATTGTAAATATAATTAAATAATTTTTGAATGATGGTGAGCTGCAATGGAAACATCTTCATATTGTGCATTCAGGAGTATTTCAGTGCTTAATGAATCCAACACTATATTCTACTTCTTGCCCATTTTGGTTTATGTACTCTTCCCTTTCCCCATAAGTCAGCAAGAGGATACAATGAGAAGCAATTCTTTTTTCCACCTCCTTCAGTATGTACTTCCTATTACAGCAATTTTACCTGGTATCTTTTTTAAAGAAGCCTTTACTTCCTTACAAGTTACTACATGCATAGTGATTTCAAGCTGTGCTAGATTCAGCTGAACAAATACTGTTTTATTTCTGTCTGCACCTGTCTTTTGAACGTTGAATTAACTATGTTGGCTCACTACAACGACAGATCAAATTTACTGGAGTCATGCTGCTCTCAGAACTGGCTGGGAAGGATGTCAGCAGTCTCAGCAGAAGCTGGGATCCAATGCTGGGCTGCTTGACCCTCCACACATTAGGCAGGTAACACATAAGAGACTTTCTGCAGACTGTTTTACCAAAGGCTGCAGTGAGCAGCACCATTCCATCACCCAGCATCCTCCACAGGGATTCCACTGGCACAGACACAGAAATAACCCAGCTTTCTGCCACGTCATTTCTGTTACACCTGGCAGACGTTGACACTGTTTGCAAAGTCAGATGGACAATTAAAAATGCTTTGTGCTGGCAGGTGTTCTGATCTGAAAGGACAACACATGTCCAGCCCTATGGCAGCTGCCTGCCAATCATAAACACCTACATTAGGAGATCTGGGACTGGCTTTTAGTACTTCCTACAGAATTCCAGGGTCCTACAGAATTCCAGGGTCATTTATGTGCTTTTCCAATACCATTCATCTCTGATTCAGTGACAACAATCCTGGCTAATCTATTCTAACTCTCTTTTTCTCAGAAACTGTTTTTAGACCTTATCAGAGGTTCTATTTTAACCTGCTATAGCAGATAGTAGTTTTAGCCTCTGTTGTTGATTTTTCCACCCTTCATATTCCTGTGGCTCAGGTGTCACAAAGGTGACTTCATACANAATTAATTTTCAGCTCCAGTCCACGACAACAGCAGAGAAAAGAATAGCACAGTGCTCAAAGTGGTCACAGTCTTTTTGTTCTATTTTTTAAACAGGATAATTAAGTGTGTGAAGTTCTTCATCCCTTTGTCTACACTATATTAAACTATATTAGACTTATTGAATTTACAAGTGACCAAAACTCTGGCTTACAGCACACAAAAAAAATTCAGCTTTGTTCTGAATATTTATGGAGATGAAACTGACATTCAGTCTGTATTAAGAAATGTTACCCCACTCATTACCCCTACACCATGAGTCATTTTGTTGAATATTCAGACAACTATTTATAAAGAAATTGGCTAGTTCCAATGAATTATGGAACAGTAAACATTAAGAACCCAAACTACCCTCTAACAAACAATTTCTGTCTCAGATGACAGGCTGGCAACACCCACTGTAATACTGACCAGACACAGGAAGCTTTTACAAAACCAAAACATAGAGGGATGCCAGTAATCTCTCTCTCAGTATAAAATGCTTCCATTTACAGTAGTCCTTTTGCATCTAAGGCATTACCTTAAGATGGTTAGTGTTGGCACAATAAAGAGTAAGATAGAAAGAAAGAGAGGTAGTGAATACTTTAAGAGATTGGAGGGATTGAGAAAGTTCAGATTAAAATATAAACACTGAATAAATCACACAATTTTCATAACTATACTGAAAGATATTGACCTTAACCTCAGTATTCTATAGAAACCAGAGCAAGTTTGTTATTCTTTGTTAACTGTCCTTTAAAGGAATATGAGGCAGAAATTTTTATTTTTAACAATGTTGCTTGTTTAGATATTAAATACAGTGAAGCTAACAGTGTAAAATTTTAATTTTTCATGAACTAAGAATGAGCTTTGCTCATAAAACTTCACACAGAATTCCTATTTTTGCTTTGTTTTTGCTTTGTTCAAAGTTTTTGATGCAGAAGTACTTCAAGAAAACATTACAACTCTTTACACAGGACAGCAGATGATGTTCTTTCAGTGTCTTATTTATGAAATTTGGTTATTCTAGTTATTTTTTAATGTAATTTACGAAACATATTTGAAATTTTGTTAGAAACAGGGTGATATCTCTAAACTGTGTTTGGAATTAATATGTAAAAAGCCCTGCATGAAGTGATGTTCTAAGAAGTAGCACTTGAAAAATACAGACTATTTACTCCCCCTGGTGCCACATACTGTCAACTACTTTAATAATTCGAGTTAGAAATTATCTACTCATAAAATGGAATTCCACTTTTCTGGGAGGTTGAAATAACTAGTGTGAATGTGGTAGCATTGTCTTCAATACAGGGCAGCAACCTTAAAAATTGTGCAAGGTTCAAGGAGACTTGCACAGATATCAGTCTGTCAGTACAAGAAGTTATTATTTTTATTATTTTTAACTATACTAGTCTTAACTATGCTAGATTTTTAACTATGCTTGTCAGATTAAAATTAGGACAAGTTATGTCCAGCTGTATTATAATGATATTTTAATGAAAGACAGCAGTATCATCTAAACCAAAATATTATAATTTTCTTTTACCTTTGCATTTTAGCCCAGAATCCTCTATGTTTTCCACAGCTGCAATAAACACAGGTTTTTTGTTTCTACAGCATTCTCCCAGACATTCATGCAGAGCAAACATGTACCTATGCCCTGTGCTTATGTCAGCACTGCTAAAGACTCGTGGAGATTCTGCCTCTTCCTCCAGCCCTGCCTTCAACCCAATGAAAACCCTCCACTACTAAGAAAAGTAGATACTACAGTGCAATCAGGACTGAATTCTACATTTGTGTCTAGAGGTTTTTTAGAGGTTCATTTTATATTTATTTTATTTTATTATTTTATGTTTAGAGGTTAATTTTGCCATTAGGACAAACTAATTATAAAATTATATAGCACACTCGTCTGCCTAAATGCAGTAGGCAACAAAACACAAATGTGCACTGCTGAAAGTTTGGACCACAGAGCTCCTGCAAACAACTCACCTTTACAGGAATATCATCCTCCTGATTGGCAGCTTCTGCAGTGAAGACATAGGATATTTCTTTGTGAGATGTTGTCTGCCTGCAGATGGCACATTTAATGGAGCTGCGGCGGGTGCCCACGCTGTACTGCTGGATGATGATTGCTATGCACTCGTTACAGAAACAGTGGCCACACGTCAGCACTGCCCACTGTGCAGGGAATGAAAACACCCAAACACAACACAGCTTCAGTTTTGGATCCGTGCAAGAGAAAAATAGTACACTAATCTGTGATAAATTACATTTTCATAGAGAAATTACCTTATTTTCATGATACTCATTGGATTAAAGAAGAATTTTAGAATTGCTGTACTCCAGCTGCTAAAAAGCCTGAATTTCACTGAATTTTACTGTTTCCCAATACAGAGACATTAATGATCTAAAGAAAATCTTTGCATTCTTTGTTCATTTTTTTTGCACTTTCTCAGTTTTGAACTTCAGGAAAGACTTTCATTTCTATGAAAAATGATTCTTAATGCATTATGTAAACACTGATTGAGTATTTACATAATTTTTTTAAAAAATATAAAAATGTTTGTATTTGCCTTCTGTAAAATTCTTTATCTGTACATTCATACTAGATTGCTCTTATTTAATAAGTGATAGAAAAAATGCTTTAATTTTCCCCTACTGCTAAGTCCTAGACAACATCTTTGGACTTAGGAAGAAAGATTTTGTACACAGTGTCTTAATCTCTTTTTGACAGATAATGGATGTGAAACAAAAGATTGCATTGCAGAAGCTGTTCTCCTTTGTGAGCCTAGAACATCTGCATGTCAGCTGTAACCTTCCATAACAGAGAAGCAATTTGTAAACCAGTGGTTTTGAAACTCAAAATAGTATCTTTTGCTATACTAGTCTGTTCTATAGGCCATTCTAAGAGGAAAAACTAAAAGTTTTCACGGGACCAAGTAGTAAAAGGAATTGACTAAACCAAGCAGGTCTTTTAAGCTTTGTAAGGTTCTTTCAACTGTGCAGAAACAGGATGCAAAGTATTTTAAAAGTTCTTTGCAACATGAAAGCTGCTATCATCCAGAGCAGCAGTCTTGCTGTTAAGAAAAGATAACGAAGTTAAGAGTTTATTTTCCCTTTCAGTGAGCTCCTCCAGCTCTGAGATAAAGCATAATGGCAGTTAACAGGACTAACAGCTGTTCTCTGTAAAAACCTCTATTACCCTTGGAAGAAGAGCACAGAGAGGATTTTGGAAACATGGCAGGAGAAAAAGCAAAGAGAAGCTAAACCTCCTTAAAATAGCTACCCAAAAAAACCCAGACAATTTAGTTTGACTGTAGAGGAGTCCTTTCATGTTTTTCCCTAATGAATGGTAAGTCAAGTTTAACCTATGGCTTTGCACTTTATGATATAGATTAAGTCTCACTTGAATTTCAACTCCTGCAGTTCAGAAGGGAAGTGGTGGGGAAAGAAATCCTCATTGCCAGTATTTATTCTCTTGGATTTTGCTACTGTTTACATAAGTAATATCCTTTTCTTTAGAAGAAAACAATACTATCAATAAGAACAATCACAGAAAAGTACAATAGTATACAACAGACATTTACCTACTTCATTTATTTAGCTTATAAATGGGAAATAAATGTTTCTGACAAAAGTAAACCTTCAGAGTTATAAAACAATCATGAACACAGATTTTTGCAACACTTAAGCACTGATGTCAAAAGTTAAAAGCAGTAGAGGTGCTTGCATCTGAGAAAGATGATGTTTCAGGGGAGAGGCTGATTGGTACATTACAGGAAACAGCTCATTTTCCCCATTTCAGTACAACATTCATTTTAAAACAGATCTTGACAATTTGACATGCAGCAGGCTCAGCTCTAGCTAAAGATGTTCTAAAACTAAAACCTGCTGAATAAGAATCTTACCTGTCTTCCCAGTTGACGTGCACAGATTGGACATGGTTCTGGGTTAACTCCCCCAGTAGTTTTATCCTGAGACTATAAATTAGAAAAAAAAGTATATAAGCTTTGTGTTTTGTTATTCTATATTTAAAACAAGCTTCTAGAAAAAATGCATAATGAAGCCCTTAAAAGAAACCAAATCAAACCAGAACACTGTGTTAGCAAATTAAAAACATATTAATGTGCTCAAGTCCATCTTGAGGAGTTAAAAAAATATGTTACTTATGATAAGCAAAAGGAGCACTTTCCATACTGCAGTCCTTCAGATGGCATCTGCAGCTCTATGACAGCTCTGAAAAACCCTGGTAAAATACAAGCTTCAGAGAGGAAATTCCACATATTTTCTATCAGCTTCATATTGTTGTCAAAACACCTAAATTTTGCTTAATTATGCTTGCTTTAAAATAATTGCACTTACTCAAATACTATGATTAAAATAACATAATACATGGGGGTTGTCTGTTTTGGTTTGTATTTTGTTTGGCTTTTTTTAACACTTATTTAAACTCCAGATGTGATTGTCCTTCTGTTTAAGGTAAGCTCTTTGTAAAATACCAAAGGTGTGCAGAGATGTACATAATTTTATAAGGCTTCTACTAAACATGGCCCAGTTAGTTTTAATGACAACTTTAAGCATCTAAAACTAGCTCATAGTTTAATAAGCACGTAATTAAGCAAGTAACTAAAATATATAATGCATTAAATAATTTTATGAGCACACAGTAACACAAAGAGCAGCAGAGTGAATTTCAAAATGTAATGAATCTTCACAGAAAATACAATTTCTTTAAGATGGAAGTTTTAAATAAAAATAATGGTAGGTTTCTTCCACTAGGTAAACAGAGTACATCACTCAGTAAAGACCAAGGAACCATTAATCTTACTTTCTCCAGATTAGTGAGGTACAGAAGTTGTCCTAATTTCTTCTGGAGTTGTGATTTGGCAACTGCCTTGTCATTCAGAAGCTTAACTCGATTTTGTTCTACCTATGAAAACAAAATTAAATATGTATTAAAAAAGGAAAAAAATAGTTAAGTTTTACAATAAGGCTGAAATTAACTTTTTTTTTGGGTGAAATTCAGCTGTTTAATTTACTAGAGACAGATAGAAAAACAGCCCATGCTGGAAATTTAAGATGTACTTCCCCCCAAGTAAAATTGATTATCTATTCCTTTCCTGTACTCAGTATGAACACAGCACTGTCAATAGGCTGAGTCACAGAAGGTATAAAAAATTGTTTTTGATTGTTATATTTGCATTATTGGTTCTTTACAGAAACAAAATTAAATTAAAATAACCCAATTTTTTAGAAGTTTCTTTTGAACTTCATTCAATTATCTATTTTCTTACAGTCATGTGTATGTATCCTATACTCAACAGCTGGTTCCAAAAACAATGTGTAAGAAACAAGTATTTTCTTTACACTTCTACAAAATTTCCACTTTTCATTTAACCTATACAAAGACAGAAATATCAAACTGACTTTTTTTAAAAATTAATTACAGCTGATAGTGGAGAAGCTATTAATAATGAAGAAGAGGCAGGCACCTGAAGGATAAAGGCCAAAGTAATGGGTGTTTCTTCTATGGCTGCATACACATACATAAACCTTAAGACTTTATTAGGCATTTGTTAGGAAAAGTGCTCCTTTTAAAAATTGTTTCAATACAGAGACAAAATTTGTTTCCTTATAGAAAGAAGCACTTTTATCTGAATCTCACTTAAAAAAAAAGCACAAAATGTGCCTACTTCTACTGGTGCAAAACAAAAAAAAACAAAAAGGGGGTTAAATCAACCCAGCATTTTCTCTATCATCACAAACAGTCTCTCAGAGGTAGCTCAGAAATTTCAAAATATTGAAAAAAAGAGTTGTCTTTTAGGTGCTCACTTCTATTTTCTATAGGTGTTTGTGGAAAGTATCAATACAGGTAAGGAATCAGGTCTACTTAACTTTCCACCAGCTTGGCAAACTGGGCAATTGTAGGGAAAGGAAGGAAGTTGCTGCTGCTGAAAGGACAGCAGTCTTTTGGAAACATGCCATGAAACATTTCAGAAGGCTAACAAAAATATATCAAAATATCAGTTACAAGCTCAAAACGGCCCATGTGCTGAATGCAGAAATAGGTAAGAATTCTATACTCTACCAAGACTAAATGAAATGGAAACAGAGACATAATAGAGACCTTACACACAGATCCAGAGGCAGATTTTATTTTTGTAGGAGGTAGGTTCCTTCAGAAAGAAACCATTCTTTCCTGCCTGGAGGAAAAGCCACTCTTCTGTGCTGTTTTTTGCAGAACTTTACCTCATGTGGTTCTATGATGTGGAGGACTGGAGGGTTGGGTTTTGGCTCGTCAGGATGACGAACCCTCAGTCGTTCTGTTGCCATTGCCAGCTCATCAATAGCAGAGACGTGGTCCCTAAGGACCATCCAATACTCATGAAGTAACTGCAAGAAAACCCCAAACAAATGAACAGCAGAACTGGATTGAGTTACACTTTTACATCACTCTGCCATACAATGTAAAATAAAATGTGAGAATCCTTTTGGAGGAAGGGATATTTCTTTACAGTAATCAGCCACAACAACAACAAATTACAAAGGAAAACAAGCAGTGTAGACATCATTTTGCCTGTTCTCTTTTCCAGCCTCTCTCTATAAACAGCTATAAATAGCTGGCTCTCACTTCTTCTACAACTATTGGTATTACAATAACTACTGCAACTAAAAATTCAGAAACCAAATGCCTTGCAAAACTAAACAAATGTTGAATAAAATAAGAGTTATTTCACAGAGTATCATCCTTGTAGCTCAGTTAGTTCCACTTTTTGTTTCCTAACACCAAGGCACATGAAAAAACTGTGTTCCTTCTGAAGGTAAACTGAATTACAGAAGGGACCGGTGTTGGATTTGCTGAGTCTTGCTACATTCTGATTTAAGTAAACAGATGAACACATTTAATTATATCTTTATACTGTCTTAATAGATGCAATTACATTGCTTAGTAATTTGATTAGTCGCCAGTACAGCTTTTAGAAACTCTTAAATCATATATAAATCATTTTAAATCAAATCCTGTAATAAACACTGTGGAAAAGCTTGGTGTAGGCAAAGCCTAATTTCAGGAACACAACTTAGATGGGCTAATATTCAGCTTCAATTTGTTTATAAGAAATTAAACGGACCACACAACTGTTTCATCACCATGTAATTTACTGTACCTTATATTCCTTTTTCCACGCTTCGAAGAGTTCCAGGAATATGCTTCCTTCTTCAGTCAGCCTAGCATCCATTCTGTGAGCTTTGGCAAAGGACAGAAGGGCTTTCAAGGCACGTTCAGTTTCACTGGTGGCCCAGAGCCCTCTGCTTGTGGTGGGCAAACGGTCATCAACAAGCCCTTCTTGGTCCTCTATCATCTCCTCGAAGATTGCCATTTGGCCTTTGACACTGAAAAACACAGCCAACACAGCACTGAGCACTGATTCCACACCCATCTCTATTTATTCATCATCTCTTTCACCCTTCTTATAAATGATTAAAGGATAATGCCAATCAAGCAAATATAAACAGTTGTTTTATTACCTAATGTATCAAAAGCTTGCTTTGAACACAGTGACCTCAGTAACAATCCTCAGGCCATTTTGTAAGCTCAAAATCATCAACAGCTTTAGTAAAGGCTTACACATTTACATCATGTTTGAGTACTTATTAAAGTCACATTCATTAAAAATTTTTTGATTCTAACTTTTTATATAAGCAAGAATTAAACTCTGATACAAACTTTGCTGTGTATTGCACTGTGTAAGAACACAAAGGCTTCACAGTTCTCTCCTTGACAAATAATGCTAATTTAGAAATACATTGATGCTTCCTGATTCCAGCAGTTGTGAGGCAACAGAGCTCCCACTGGTAAAGACTTCTCAAAATATTGTCTCGGTGACCTCAAGACTTTTCAATCCAATTTTAACATTGTGAGAGATATGAGAGAAGTCCAAATGAAAGCTTGCAGAGGGCTCTCAGTACTGCCCACTATGCATATTTCTCTGACACCTGTGGTGGTGTCACCCTTCTTTCAGCTTCATCCTGTCTGAGACCTCTTCTCTCACTGTAACACTGAAGGAGGATGGTATTATACCACTTGCAGCTGGACTGCAAATAAATATTTGCACAAACAGGAGTATGTGTTGAAATAACATACTTGTATTTATATACATGCTTTCTGAACGTGCCAAGGATTCATTTCAAATGGTCATATTATAGCAGCTTGATAGAAAGTGGCATGGATTCATTCCTTGAGTATAGTTTGTTAAAATGAAATTTGCATAGAAAATTAAACCTAACAGAACTGCTAGCAAACCCATTAGCAAGAAGTTGCTAATTGGTCAAAGTTATTTCAGAAAACATAAACCAATCCAAGTCTCATATTTTCTAACAGTGATAAATTTATAAAGCTATGAACTTACCTATGCATAAAGAGCTTTGACTCATATTCTGTGAACAATTCGTCAGCCTTACAAAAGACACAGCTGCAATACAGAAAATTGAAAACAGATCACTCAGAATTTCATCAGAATCCAAATTATCATAAGCCCCTATTCCAACATATAAAACTACACAAAATTCTTAAAAAAGAACAAAGTAACAGTCATATATACACTAACATAGCTGACACCAGAAGATTTTATAAAAACAAAACAAAAGGTCATCATTCTAACAAATGGATCTGTGATACCTGTGTGCATACAGCTCCTGAGTACATAATCAAGACTTTAGTACGTTATTTCAAACAAAGGAAGATTGAGTAATACACATCTAAGGTATATTTTCTGTTTTCAAGACATACTTGTTAAGTGGAAGTCTAACAGGTCGCAAATGGCAGATAGTGGCAGCCTCAATAACCTGCTTTGAGGGAGGCCCTTCTAAGTTTTTCACTGCTTCTCTTACAATCTTCTGGAACTTCTTCACTTCATCCAGCTGGGTTGTGAGTAGGAACTGAAGGCCTCTGCAGTCACGGAACCTGATTTAAAGAAAAAGGGAAATTACTGTACAGCAAAACACCAAATCCGAACTATCAGTATTTTAAAGTAGAAGAAGTAGCTAAATAGCAATCTAGGACAACATACAAAGTTTGTACCACAAGCAAATGCTTATTACTACTACATGTAATGCTGTCAGAAATCACTCCAGTGCATCCCCAGAGCTGATGCCTGGTATTTTTAGAACAGAAAGACTCCTTCCAAGACTTGAGAGATGTGACCAAACACTAGTAGGGAACACCAACCAGCAATATTCTGGTCCACAATGTAGATCTACTAAAGGTAAACCACTGCACATACTTACAGTCTTACTTGTGTCTGTTGGCCAACAAAATGATTTTCAATGCACCTGTGCAATTCACAGCAGACACATACACCCATCACAAAAATACACTTCATTGGCAAGTTAGCTTTCAAAGTTAAATTTATTAAATGAACATAACAGTAAACTATTTTCCTAAAACCTAGCTGTGTTTTGTGATTGGAGGAGAAAAATGAACACAAGTTAAGCACTTCCTATGCTTTGTTTTTCCTGTAAGCAGAAGTCTCTTGCTGAAAGAAAGTGCACCATTTCTACAAGGTCTGACACTGATGTACAAGACTGTGGTTCTACACCATATGGAAAGTTTGATCCAAAACATCTGTTTTGTAAAGTGCAGAGAGCAAAGCACAGGTTTAACACTACTAAAGCTTGGCATTTAATATGACCTACTTAAGTTATGTGCATTTTAAAATAGCATGGACAAGCTTTGCCTAACCAGGTAGTCTGAAAATAAATGTAAATTGCAACCACGAGTCTGCTGTTAATACCATCAGTTGCCAAACAATACCAGCTTTATAAAAATCTCCCTCACTATTCCATGGATTAATCATATCCAGTACTCCATTAAGAGTACTTGCTGCTTCCACCACTGAATTGAGTTACACTTACATGTCTCTGCCATACAATGTAAAATAAAAAGTAAGAATATTTTTGGAGGAAGGGATTGTATTTCTTTAGTATTCAGCCAGAACAACAACAAATTACAAAGGAAAACAAGCAGTGTAGACATCATTTTGCCTGCTCTCTTTTCCAGCCTCTCTGTATAAACAACTATAAAGCTCTAGGGTCACCCAGAGCTGCTTGTCCAGGACCATGCCCAGACAACTTCTGAGTATCTCAAGGATGGAGACCCCACAAGCTCTCTGGGCTACCTGTTCCAGTGCTCAGTCACCCACACAGTAAAAAAGCATTCCCTGATATTCAGAGGGAACATCTTGTGTTTCAGTTTGTGCCCATTCCTTCTTGTGCTAAAGAAAAAAGAGGTTAAGTTTTGTACCTTTATTTAGATTATTCAATAGAATCATGTTAAGTACTGAAAAGTAAAAGATAGGTTTACTTCCAGCAAGAAGAAACTGCAACCTTTTGGAATCGTGATGGCAGAGTAGTCAGAGTGGAGGATACATTTTTAAAACTGGAATTAAAATATGTGTGTATCTTAAGTATTTAAATTTATACACATATACACATTTTATAAGCACATTAGATGTTTGTACACAATGTATATACATTTATATACATCTGTTTATATATATCATAAGTACAATAAANGAGTAGTCAGAGTGGAGGATACATATTTACATATGGAATATGTATATCATAAATATAATAACAATGTGTTTAACTAAAATATGATTCAGAAAGACTGCATTTAAGAGCATAAGTTCATGTATCTGAGAAAATTGCCTGAAGTTAAACTATGAGAGCACTGTCCTTCCTGTGTCTCCCTTTTAGACCTTCAGCCAGAATGTACAAGAGGAGGTGAAGAGAAAAGGGTCTATTCAACCCTAAAATTTAGGGAAGACGTTATTGCTTTCTATATTTATCTAATTGGAAGGTACAGAGAAGACTGAGTCAAACTTTTCTCAAAGGCACCTGGTGAAAGAAAAAGAGAGAATGTACATAACATGCAACACAGGAAACATTAACTAGGTAAAAGGATTTTAATGTCTTTTTTTATTTTTCCACCAACTGGGCCAAATACTGGAACAGGCTTCACATAGAGACTATTGGATGTCCCTCCTTGGAGACACTTAACAGGTCAAATCCCTGTGCAGCCTTGGTGGATTGAACAAGCATGGGGGTCTGGATCTGTAAGACGAGGGTTGATCTGTGTGACCTCTGAATGTTCCTTTCAAATTCATTATTCTGTAATTGAACCCAAAAAGAAGTGGTATTCTGTTGTCTTGAACATGAAACCAACCTCTAATTCCTTGCACAGAAAAAAAGTGATGATATTTTATGTCATTACAAAAGGATTTTCTGATATTGTCTACTTTCCATTTAAGCAAGCCAATTTCTTTTAGAGGTTATTCAATTTTAATGCAATAAACTTCAAATTCTTCTTAGCAGTTTCATGAGCATAGAAGACTGTAAAACCACAGTAGATAATACAGAAGAACATTTCAAAGAATGCCTATCTAAGAGAAAACAGTAATTCTCCTACTTTTCTTTCCAAGTCTTCTATCTAGTTGCACTCTTTCAGGGACTGGTTTTGAAACATAATTGCAGTCCAGATGCTCTGAAGCAAAAATGTCTGCTATCTAATTGCAACTGCTAGCACAACCTAGTAAGAAGACCTGAGCAGATTTAATTGTATTTATGAGCCTATTTCAGTTACTTTCTTACTTCTCTGCCATGGAGAGTTTACTTGTCTGCTGTTTGTAGTTGCAGGTTATTTCATTTTGCACCCGCTGAACAAGCTCCTCGTCGATGGCATACTGTATTGCTGTCTGGATGACATCCAACCACCAAGGAGAACCTGAATGTATCTGTATGAAAAAGAACAGATTTATCCTTGAAAGTTCAGCAGAAAACCAACCTACTCATTGCAGCAGAAGTGTACACTGCTCCTTAGGCCATGGTCAAACACAGACTGGCTAATTCCATAACAAGTGAGGAAGAGAGTATGATTAAAAAAAAATCTCATTTTCTGTTGAAGTGTAAACACATGACTAAGAAACTGTCTACATTCTCCACACCTTTGTATTCCTTCAGCAGTCAGATTCACTAGCTATCTACACAGAACAGCCACATAGAGATACTGTGATCTCAAAGTTTCTTCCTTCCCTCTCTCTCTCTCAAAAGGAGATGAAAAGATCATTTAATCATTTAATGTGAAATTTATAGAGCAACACTAAAGTGACCTTAAAATTTTAACAGGCGAAAGAAGCTGCATAAGTTTACCTCCACGTCTGCCGTTTGTCCTCATTTCTTTATTATTTTTTTACTATTATGCAAGTGACAAGCACCATTTCAACTCAGGTGTTCATCAATTCATTAAGGGTTTGCTCCATTCCATGAAATCTTAGTTGTCACATTGACTAAACATAATTAAGCCTTAAGGACACTAACTAATTGAATGTCAAAAAACATTTCCCTTGAAAGTAATTGAAATACCAACTGACACACCACAAAACTGTTTCAAAGGCCAAACCCCACGACTTATTTACCTAAATTACAGGTGAAGCATAGTTAATTTAAAAAATCAAGAAGTGTTAAACTTTACTGGAGTCATTACCCCACCATGTACTTATGTTTTCAGTCATCTGTTCATCAAGTTCTGTGTGTGGGGAATACAGATTATGTTTTGGGCCTGTGGTGAGTGTGCCCAAGCCCCATCCCAAACAGGGCTTCAAATACTGTTAGAAATAATAAACAGCTAAGAGTTCTGGATAAACAGATGAAAATATTTTTTAAAAATGCCAAAATTCAGAGACAAAATATATAAGAGGTACCTGCCTTTCTTTGAAGCTCCCGAATGGTTTGAAGAACTGGCTGTAAGGCCTGATGGGCTTCTGCAACTTCTGCGTTGGATTTGCTCATGTAATGTTGTCGAAGTTGTTCTGCCTGGATGGAAATAAGAGCTTAAACTATGCACAAACCACATCTGAGAGGAATACTGCAAATGTAAAAATTCCCCAGATACCACGGTGTTTTTAAACGGTTACCTATAAATTTAGGGAAGACGTTCATTTTAATTTCAATATTCATTTCAATAAGCAGGTTTTTTTTCTCTAGAATCCAGCATTTATTAGTAAGTTAAAAAAAAGTCTGAGAACACAAATTACTACAAAGATGCTAACTATGCAACTTTGCTTTTGGATAAGCCCAAACAACACAATAGAAATATACTGCATTACAAAAAAATCTGGAATCTAACTAAGAATTCTTACTTATCTGTGTTGAATAATAAACTTCACCTACAGAAAACTCCATCTGAAGGTAAAAATGAGGAAAACTAAAGAAAATGTGACAAAAAAAAGGACTCAGAAGAATTCAGAACACATTCTTTATCAGTAACATCCATATAAGTTATTTGCACAGCAACATGGGGGTGGAGAAACAGCATTTTAGAGGTAAAAATTATTAAAAGTTCCATAAAACACTCACACCATAACAGAGGTCACCACCATTGAGAACAGCAATACTTTATTGGACATTTCTGCTCTCATCATACAGAAAACGACACTTGATTTTACTAAGTTTAAAGGAAATGTATGTAGCTAACTCAAAAGCTATCTCTTTTGAAATGAAAATAATTGTTATTTCTTTAGTTAGAGAAAATACTGAGGGGACAAAAAATAAAAATGTGCTATTCAATATTCATGTAAAAACAAAATACGTTTACCTCTTCTGCAAGTCGGCTATCACGCAAAGTCGGGGGAATTCCTGGGTGCTTTGCCAACAATTCCATCAAATTGTGTGTAGAATGAAGTCTCTAAATATACACAAAATCAAGAGCAATTGTGAAAAAAAATCCATTGAAACATCTGTGACAGGAAAAACCTGAACAGCAATGAAAGTTTACAGCAGGAAATTAGCATGCATTTAAAATCAGTTTTGTCTTTCCCTCCTGATCTGGAAGCATCTTCCAGAGAAAAGAAATTTTGCTTTCTGCATATTACTGGGATAGGAAATGATAGGAAAGGAAATATTAACAACTTATTTAACTTATTTAACTTCATTTAACAGCTCAAAAGCAAATCAGCAGGCAAGTGTGATACCAGGTCATTAGATCTTGTACCATACTCACCCTCCTAATTAAAACAGCCCTTGACTATTATGGAAAACAAACTATTTATCTCAGAGCACACTCTTTTGTAAATGTCTTTTAGAATATTCTAAGGAAACAATTCATTTAGCCTATCTAAAGCAAAACAAAGTATAAGGAAAAGACCAGATACCAAGAACTTCAATAATTTTTCATATTTTTCAGCTCTGTGAAATTAAAGATACTGAAAAACACATGACCTTGTTGTTTCCTTTTAGGGAAAATAAATTTGATTGTTAATATAAGTAAACTCTGCTCCTCTTCTCTGGCTTCACCCTTTATTTCTCAACCCAGACAAAAATATTATGCTTCTTGCACAGCTCCCACAAACTCATACTAATACCCTCCACTTTCATTAACTGCTGCCCTTCTCACATCCTGGATTCTCTTCCCCTTTGCCCTATTACTGTCTCAGCCACTCAAGAGGACAGGCCAGCACTGGTTTGCCATTATCCCAAAAAGCTAAGCCTACACAACTGAGCAGAACTTAACAGAAGTCAAATTTTATTCTACTAAGGCAATATTAGGCAGCATATATTTTGAGGGGGAAAAAAAGGTCTCATTGGATTGCATAATCCAGTATAACAATTTAATTAACAACCTATGAGCAGATTAACAAGTTTATGCTAATATGTCTATATTAGCCAAAAAATCCACCATGAAGTCAAAAAGGAAAAGGAAGAATCAAAGAAGCACCACAGACACATCAGGTGACCACATGCAACATAATCAAACAATAATTTACTCAGAGAAGCAAGTAAAGGAACAGACAACTGATCACAATTTATCTATTTGTCACTAACATTTTAGATCTCTTGATATACTGAAGAAAATTTTGGTCAATTTAGAACTAATAGTTCTTGAAGAACTATAAGTATCTTACTTAGAGAACCACGACTTTTTTACCAGGAAAATATAATCATATTTTTAATATAGTACTCAAAAGGCATGTAGTCAAGTGCCCGAAGAGAAAAGGCACTTTGATTGTTTTCCATGTTTTGATGCCCTTTTATCTTCTGCAGTGCAACTATTTTGTTATTCTCTATCATTTGGCACACTGATCTCACACTCAGTGCAAACCCTGCATTCTGTAATTGCAGGATGTAATCCAGCACTGTTAACGTGAGCAGCCACAGTCACTTGCACGAGTCTGGGAATTCAGCTTGTAAAGTTTACTGCAGAACAGCAGGTGGAGATCATACACTGCTTCAGGGACACCATGGAAACTCACAAGCAAGTTTTCAGAAATACAGAAGCGCTTTTTTTTTGTCAGAAGACAAAAAAGGAAACATGAAGGTCACTGGACAGACTCCTGTCTAGAGATTTCGATCAAAAGATCGTGATCATCACATCAGGCTGAAAGAGTAATTCAGCACACCACTGGGAGGAAGGAAAGACTGACCTGTTAAATTAAATCTAAAGTACTCCAGTTCTTAACTACGTCTCTTTACATTTCAATGCTCACTCACTTGCAAGGAATCTGTTTTGAGTTTTTCTTTGTGCTCTTCAGATGATCTTAATACTTCTCTGTACAGCTCCGCAGCCAATGCATATTCTCCTGAATTAAAAAAAGAGTAGCAAAAACACAGACATATTGTGTTGGTTTTTAAATATACAAGCAGCCATGACTGACCTTACAAATGCTACATAACTTGTAACATACTAAGATGTTCTCAGAGAGCCTGTATAGTAAGTGCCTGTCTTCAAGCAATGCTTTCCTAGTCATTCCGTGCCTCCCCCCCAAAAAAAAAATTGGTAAAAGACAGAATATTATATTCTACAAAGACTAATGCATTTTCCAAATTAAATATCTTTTGTGGCTGTAAGATCTGTAAACCTCTTAATGTTAAAATATGTATTCATGGTTGTTTACGTCCAAAAAAAATCTCACGTTGCACTAAAAAAGATCATCTAGAACTCACTGCAGTGATACATTGCTAAATTTGCACTGTAAATACATTATTCACTCTTCCAGTGAAAACCATGAAAGCTGTGTCATACTTCAGAAATGCAGAAATGATTAGGTACATGCAGGGAGCATAACTATTGATGTAAGCTGCCAACATCACAATCACTTCTCAGAAAATAGCTTATATAAATTAAAAAGAAATACAAAATTGAAGTTGTGTATGGAAAAGCAGTGAAAAAAGAAATCCATTTTAATTTTCTTTTCTCAACTGGTGGAAATTTACTTAGCCAATAATGGTCTTAGAGACTCTTAAAACATAGAGAAGTACAGGGACAAGAAATGCACAAAGACAGATAACAGAGTAAAAAAGAAACATCACATTACATGTCTATATGGATGTGTAACAATTCTATGTCAACAGGATTTTCTGCTTTTGACATTGAAAGAGTTGCAGTTGTAAGGGTGTAGTCCTGCAATACAGGATTGCCTTTACTAGTACTGGCCAAAAGCTACGAGCTGAATTTGCAAGGCCTCAAGCCTGAAGCTTGTCAGGCCTCACTTGAATTTTTCTTGACCTGCCTGGACCTTTTCCTTGGCTTAGCTGTAATAGCAATTTCTGTAATTCACTAGGTGTCTACGGCTAATTTTTAGTATTTTTTTAAACTTTTGTTTATCTTCGTATGGTAGAAACACAGCTTTATAGAGACAGCAGTAACAAGCAGTTATTCCATGTAGAATGAGGTATTTACAACTACCACAATGATGTAGTGTAGGGAAATACAGGCCTAGTAACAATAGCAGAGGCTATTGACAAGTAAAGATACAGGATGCAGTGTAGAGTACAGCCATGGGATGCTAAGAGATGGTGCACAGGCTTGGCAGTGAATAAGAAAGCCATGGCTATAAACAACTCACCCACAGTCAAAGAAATGCAGACTTAGAGCTGGACAAAACTGGTTTTAGGGGCAACAAAGAGAACAAAGAAAGAGTATGTAACATTCATAAAAGGCATCATGTACACTAAATTTGGTGTTTTCATGGAGCTGCAGACCAATGAAGAAAGAGAAAGATGCAAACATGCTAGCAAACATAAAAATGACCCTCATTGGATCTTATGTGAGGAAGAAACCATCAACATAAACATCTTATTCCTCCTGATGAAGGTAGTGACAACTGGCACTGCCACCACATCTACAAAACCACTGACCTCAGGATCCAGATGGGCCTAAGTAGAAAGGTGAGCATTAAAGCAGGACAAACAGTAGAAACAAGGAGGTGTGATTGCTACTCTTTTCTTTGCTTGTAGCAATTAAATTTGGACTACTAATAATTAGACCTGTAGGTTTTCAATTATACTAAGAATAAATTCAAGGCCTTGCTTTCATGTAAGGTGTGCTTCCCCTTTCCTGATAAAGAAGATGAGTGTAAGGGTAATACTGGGGGGAGTTACACACTAGAGCTCTGCCTCTTTTGTCCTGCTTTTGTTTCTCACCAGATGAAATTTTTACCAATCTGGTTTTCAAAATAGGCAAAACTTAACTTTGGCTACTACTGTATTTTAGAAGCATTACATCTGTATGTAACTCTTTTTAAGCACTTAAGCACTTCTGTAACTCTATCAGAAACACTTATTTCCATCCTGCAGTCATAGCAAAGTATTTCAAACCTACTAACTAAAGTATCTGAATATAGTCTTTCTGTAAGGCAAGTAAGAGAAAGGCAGTTTGCCTGTTCTCTTTGAAGGAATACTTTGACATGAGCTGGAAAAATAAATAACAGCTTGTCAACTTTAGAAGAACTTGGAAAAGAGGCATTATTACACATTCATAACTAAGTAATTTAAATTTATTTTAGTTTTTTTTAGGGGGACATTCAAGATTCACATAATTTTTTTTTTTTCTCATTCAAAGCTTTTTTTTCCTTATAATTCACAAATCTACATTGACAGAGCTGTCTAGCAGGAGCAGCAAAAGGAATCCACAGTCAGCACAGCAGGTTGCATGGCCAGGGGCACGAGATAGCAGTACTGATAAAACAAAAGCAGGTTAAGTACAATTACACAAGTATCACTTCTTTTATCCTCCCAGTACACAGAGAGGGAGCATATTCTTTACTCCTGTACTGAAAGGAGTAAAGAATATGCTACAGCCCTTGGGTCTCACCTTTAATGATGTGGATACCAGCTAAGCCATTGAGAGCACACACCAGCTGTCGGTGAGCTTCCTCACACTCCGTTCGGCATTTCTTTTGTAGAGATGCCAACAGCTCCTCCATGGTCATGGTGCTGAAAAGGAGACCAAACAGCTCCAATTTGAAACAAAATCACAGTACTAGAAAGTAAGAGAGTTTTGCTGAGCAGCATAGCAAATCATTACATGCATCCCACATACTGCAAATGTTTTTTTGAGGTTTCTTTACTTATTAAAAAACCTCTTGCTGTCAGATTTTTTTTCCTGCCAGAGCTTTACCCTAACTTGAGTGTGTCCAGAGTTTGACATCTCCTGGAACACAAGGAGATAAGAAGCAAGAAGAAAATTAGAACTTGGTAAAATAATCCTTCATGGGGCAAAATATTTGTCTCCTCCTGTTAGTGGTGAACTGGAAACAAGCAAAATAGACCTCATTTTGTCAAGAGCTGTTCAGATGAAAACAGCTATGACAGACTACACTTCTACCCTCTGCTACACATGAAGTGTCAATGTAAAGAGGAAAATGTGTGAAATCAAAACAGAGAAGACTAGCAAAAATAATTCTAAACTTCTTTTTCTACATTTGTCGTATTTGCAAATTATGAGAGGGATTTCACCAGAGGAGAATTACCTTAACATAAAAATACCAGAAATGGAGAGGAAAAAGAGAGAGAAGCAGAAACAGAAATAAGGAGTATGCAAGAAGGAAGCTGGAAGGATACCTTGGAGTAAGGCCACAGGTTAAAGAATCAGAGGACTGATATGAGAGTTACAAACAACAGCCCACAAGAGCTGACCTGAGGCCCCTGTTAGACCAGACAGTGCCCTCCTCCCCTGAAACCCTGCTCCTCAGCCTCACTCACCTTCAGGAGAAGCATTTACTGTTTGGTGTTTAGCACTGGAACAGAGTAAGAGGTGACATAACTCTTGCACAGACTGTGCTCAAATTATAGGATACCCTTGCCTAGGCCTTTATTTTACCCTCCTTGCAACACTGTTCCAATTGCAGAAACTGATTCTTGGTTTTATATTACAGTGTTACACCAGAGTGAGCTTTAAATCAATATAATCACTATTCATAATTACTGAATTCTGCAAAGGCAATGGTAAATACACATAGCACCTGCATATGCTGGTACTTCCACCATTGCTACTTACCTTTTATTTTCAAAACCATCTGCAGTTCCAAGAAAAATTATAACAGCAAAAGGATGTACATATAAAACATGCAATTTCATACACAGCCTGAGACTACCAATTAAGGCAAAAAGAAGGGGTTTTTACTCAGTTAAACTAGGAGAACCTAGAAAAATCTCTTTTGAGGATTTTTTTTTTTTTTTTTTTTTTTCTGAGTAGATCTCATTTACTGCCTTCACTACAGAAGTGGGGAAAAAAGTCATCTATCATAGAATATGCTCCAAACTCAGGTTTTTATTCCAGGCCCATGTCTTCTATCTATATGCTCCAGCATCAACTTTCTTGTTTCAATAAATTTATCTTATTCATCAAAGGTCCTAGCAGTGAATTTCTTCATTATTCTCCTACATATAACCAAAGACAGGAACCAAACCTTCTCTCTATTCTGGGAATGTCCACTGCTGCAGTCGAGTTTGGTTCACAAAAAAAGGTGCATAAACAGTGCTGGGAAATAACTTTTCTTTGTACATGTGATTTCAAGAAAGATTTAATTTTTATTGCTGGTTTTTCCACCAGTTACTTTGCAGCTGTCACTGTGCAACCATTCCACCAAAATCAACACAGTACGGAGCTGTTCTCACCATACTCTGCTCAGTTTACACACTTCACTTATACTACACTGGCTCATTTTAATGCAAATAATCTTGTATGATGGGTGGGAATATTGATTTCTCCTATGTTTCAGTCCTTGCTTCCACATTAGCAGACTGCTACAGAAAGTGCTGCAGCACAGTGTCTAACGACTGTTCTCTGCTCAAGTAGGTGCAAAGTCAGCTTTGGCTGCTTAGGCACTTCAGGTGCCCTGTATAATAAAGAGCAAGGAGTAGGACACAAAACTTCTTACAAGGCTTGAAAGAGAGCGAATAGAATGGATGGACTAGGAAACAATAGCAGTAGCACTGGCAGTGCTAAAAGTTGAAGTTCTTCCCCACCTGTAGCTTGAAAAAGAAACATAGTGCTCTGAGAGTCTGGAATGGAAACAGCCTGTTCCTTCACAACCTCCTTCTAATTGATCGAAAAAGTAGCAGCTACATTTTGCACTAGTTACTTTTGCATCACAAGATGCTTTCGGTCTAACAAGTGCTAAGACCAAACTGATACTTGTAGGGCACTTTTGAGGGAAGATGATCTTGAAAGCATGCAAAAAAAAAGCGCATTTGAATAGTTTTCAAGTTTGGATCTACATTTACAAATTCTGCAACCACAGTTAACATTTTCTCTGAACTAAAGGATTATACCATTCTGTTGATTCAATTTGTTCATTGTTCTCATTCATGAACATGAGTTTTGTAAGAGACAAAAAAAAAAAAAAAAAAAATCTGGTTTGTTTCACACTCAATCTGTCACTTGCAACATCCCAGTCATGGTAAGGTTAGAATACCACTGGAGAATCAAATGCCTTCAGTACTATGTTCTTTCACACAAGAATTACACTAACAACCCCACTGTGTTGTGTTCAGCCTCTGAGGTCAGATTACCTTGGTGTGACAGAGTCACACATTTAACTAAAGAAGCTTACAATTAGGCTTATTTGAGGACTGTACAAGAACTCACACTGCTGGGGACAATCAGAGTTTTGCTTTGGATAAAGTAGGCCACTTAAGAAATGACAGAAATTCACCTTTTCTGCAGTGGCAAGAACTCTCCCCGCACAGCTTGTGGGTGACAGCAGGCCTGCCTCAGCCGTAGCAAAGGGTACAGAATAGAAGTCACAGTCCTTCTATCTAGGCTGCTGAGCTTAAGAGTCCAGTCTGAAATCTTCCTGAGTTTTGCCAAAGCATCCTGGCAGCACACCTCGTGCTGGCGATGGTAGAAGTGTCTCTCCACAGGAGAGAAGTGAAGCCAGTGTATATTTTCTGTCTGAAAGGGGATTTGAATCTGAAATTTAAAAAGTAAGTAAGTAATTTGCAAATAAAACTATTGATAAATGAAGTTCAGGAATTCTAATATTCAAAACTCTTACTTGGTCAATCACATCCTTCTTTGCTGATCTCCACATTATCTTTGCAATTAGACTGTAGAGAGGCGTGGGATTTTTCCTACAATAAGGTCGATATAAAAGTTGGTCCCACCAATGTTTAACCCAGTAAGGATCAACTCCAAGGAAAAGGACTAATCCATACAAATCTGCCAAGAAAAGGAAGTATTTAGGTTTTAATACTTCAAAATATGTCTCAAAAGAAATCAACTTTCATACAAAGGCTATTAGGCATAAAACATCAACATTCCAGCCATTATCTTTTCCACTTGTTTTCTAGCTACTCTCTCAGCAAAACATTTAATTTGAGGCAGGGGAGTGGTTGGTGGAAGGTGAGGGTTCTCTTGTGAGAATATAGCTATTTGAGAGACACTTTCCTAATTTCAAGTTTAGCAGAAGAGAGCAAAGAATTTAAACCTATTCAGAGCAGAAGCAAGAGGCAGAAATTACATGATTGCATATGGTTAACTGGGTTTGCCAGGTTTTTCTAAAGCAATATTGCTCAGCATCATTACTTCAGAGCCTGCTGTGCACCAACTGTCTGCTGCCCACAATCCTAGAAGGGACTGCAATTCAGAAGAATTTTCACTTCTCTACTAATGCATAAGAAATTAACAAAAGACACCTAAATTGTTTTCTTGCTAATTGAGAGAATACATCTTGCTAATTCTGCCTAATTCAAATACCCGTCACTTTTTGGAATGAAACTTAAGGACATACTGACTTTAAACTTCTGTCTAAATCTTACTGGAAAAATACAGAAGCACACATTTAAATGCTGCATGTGGATATTGCAGAAACAGAGATATGTGATGGTATCTTAGAGTTCTTAAAAATCTGGTGGCTACATTCCGTATTCTGTTAGCTTTATGGTAATTCAGTATTCAGCTGAAAGCATCAAGGCATTCACCAAATACATCATAGACCAGAGGAAGAAAAATCCTGGGAATCATTTCTCTGCAAGAAGCAATTGTCTACCCAGAGGTCCTGCCCCACTGCATTACAGCAGCAGTGGCACAGCTTGAAATGAGTCAGCAGTTTTCATTCCCAACATGATGAGGGCTGCCTTAGTATGGCCTGAGAGTCTGCCAACATGTATTATCAACTGTATGACAGTCACACACAGGGACTTCAAGAAGTTCATCATAACACTAGAATCAATCACCTCTTTTTGCAGCTTTGCTTTATTAACTATGCATTCTTGCAACTATTATGTGCATTTATAAATTTAATTCACAATTCCATAATGAATTAATCAAAAATACTCATTTTTACAACTTAGTATCCAAACAACAGTCCACAAATGCTTACACTGATTTATCCACTTGTAAACTCATTGCCCCAATAGGTACCATATATCCCAAAATCCATCAGAGAACACAGGGAGACAAAGCAGTTAGTCAGTTCCCTCTGTTTTATTCTATCTCTATTTGAAGCCTTTCTACAGAAACTGAGTACCACACAAAAAAAAGACAAGATAAATGACACCTGCTGACATACAGCTACCTACTCCACACATCTCAATTCATTAAGTCCTTACATAAGGTCTTGAAACAGTTTCATAAGATTTAGAACAATATTTAGAATTTAGAATTTATATTCATTGCAGTGGATGCCCACAGTTCATACAGAGCTATGCAAAAAGCAAATACAGCTTTGCTTGCTGTATTTGACAGTTCAAAGGATTCTATAACCAGAGCAGACTAATTATAGCTGCAAGAGAAGGGTTAATATTTATCCATTCTGCTAAGTGAAAACTGAAGAACAGATTTGAGCCAGCTATTAGACACACAGCTTCTCTGCTCCCCAAAGTATTTGTCTACCTCAGGGAGACAAAAAGATTTCAGCTCTTCAATTTTTATATTGTTACATGTATTGACGGCTTTATTACCATGCTTCAAGTTTATGGCTTACAAAGTTAGAGTACTTAATGAATTCAGAACGAAACTAGCAGACACTTTAACTGCCTCAAAGCCCTACCTAATTAGCAGCATAAGGAAATCCCACAGATTACAGTGCTGCATAAAATCTCACCTTCTAATCCTCGCTGCACAGGAGTGCCACTGACACACCAGCGATTGATTCCGCTCAAACGGAGTGCCATTTCTGCAGCCTAATAAAAGGACACAGAGACAATGGCAGGGCAGGAAAAACAGAGAGGAACACAGTCTGACAACACATGGACCTTATTTTTCAGAAGTCTGAACATCTTTTCAGTATGTAGCATTAGCAGACCTAGAAGCAGCATTGGTACAATATATCATAAAAACATATATAAATTTTTTAATTTTTTTAGAAGGTAACTGAAAGCTGATAAAAGCCATGTCGTCTTCCATGTAATCAAGTGCAATTAAGGGTTCACGGAAGACAAGCAAATAGCAAAATAAACTGCAGGTTAAAAAAAAATTAAACATTAAAGCCTGTAAGCCATTATATAAGTAGCATTTTTGTCTTCCTGTCTTGGGCAAAAAGACTGGACAAACACTAATTAAAATAATCCCCCCTGCAGACTGTATCCCTTGAGTTTGCAGACAGACTGCTGACTATTTTAGCTTCTAGACCCAAAGGACATATCTATGCCTCTGCACCACATCACTAAACAGGCTAGCGTCTCGTTTGAAACTATCAAACACCATATACAACACGATGACCTAGTTCTTTAAACTGTCAGTATAGATTATGTAAAGTATCTTTTGAGCAGGATATATTTCACCATCTGCCAAAATTCCAACAGGAGAACCATTAATAGTAAGTACCTCCAACACAAAATTCACTTCTTAAAGAACAAGGGACAAGGACTACATGAGTGTACTCCGAACATTAAGAAGGGGAAAGGAAAGACTACTCTATTATTTACAACAAACTTGTCAAAACATTTTCGAGTCCAACGAATGCAGGGGCAGGAAATGCCATACCTTTGCAGTCGTGCACTCAACCATTTGTGCTTCGTCGAGGCAGATCCTCCACCACTCCACGGCCACCAAGGGGCTGGGGATGGCCATGTAGCGCTTCTGGTTGCGGAAGCGGCGCCCGTCCTCGCTGTTGCTGTGGGGAATGTCCACGTAGTTCAGCTCGGAGCGCAGCACGTCGTAGGTGGTGATAACCACCTCCTGCTCTGCCAGCATGTGGGGCTGCAGGAAGCCGTGCTTCTTCACACCCTGATACACCTGCAGAGATGCAGCAGCAAAGAGGGAAGGTAAGAGACGCTGCGATAAAAACGCCAAAATATCGCTACAGCTTGGTATGTGCATGATTTTAGCAGTGTTGCTTATAAAAGAGGAAACAGTATGGTGGGAAATTTATCTAAGTAACCTAATAATAAATACAACAGTCATCGATGCAAAATGTGTATGTGTAATTTTTTGTAACTTTGCAAAACATTTATTTCCTCCTTTGGAGAAGAGAGGACTTCATTATTTTCTACAACAGTTATTTGTTTCCACAATAAATAGGGCAGTGGAAATGGTGCAATATCCTTGCTGGATTTGGGTGAAGTTAGAGCTGTTGCAAGCGAAGGACTAAATGTGTGTCACAAAGGTTCTGTGCAGTCTTTGTACAACAGATATTCTTGCCAAACATTGTATTGATGATCCCCTGGACTGGGACAAGCGCTGGACATGATAGGATGGAGTTGAGTTGTCCATACGAACACACAGGATGAGACAGCCTGCCATAGAATTACTCTCTACTAGGGATAAGTTATTCCTGAGTCTGTGTCTTCACCAGGCCAGCTTGTCAGGGAAGAGCATCCCCAAAGGAAGTGGCTGTTGGGAATTTGAAAGAAAATGCTTGTTCTTTCATGGAAATATCAACTTATGTTTCCACAGTTGTTTGAAGATTAAGTACTCTCCAAAGTTTTATGGAACAACACTATGTAAGACATTGTTACATGTCCAGTCTTCTCCTCTCCTTCACTGTAGATGTATTACCTTTCTACCAATAATTTTACTCACTAAAATTTAATGGATGATTAGGCAAAGACAGAAATATGCATCAAAATATATAAAAACTAGAAATTATACTCTGAGTAAAGTTTTACCTACACAAGGATTTCTACAGAGATTAAGGAGATTAAAAAAAATACCCTAGGTAAGAAACAATCCCTGTGCACTAACAGAAACCTTTCATATTGACATTTGTTCTATTATCAGAAGTACTTTTCTTATCTCCCTCATAGTGTTAAGCCAAATCCTTTTAGAAACATACAGAAGCTAAAATAACTGCTCTTTACCCCTTGGTGATCAGCACATGATTTCACCGTTAATTTCACTCTTAACCCTACTTTTTCTCCCAGTAATAATCTTCCTCTACATTTCTGCATATGGCAACAGGGTTTCTGTCAACTGAAAGAAACACCTGCAGATAATTTCCTTCTGTTCAGCCAGTTCAGTGGGACAACAGAGCAACCAGGTCATTGCACATGAAACAAAAGAGAGAAGGGGGGTTTGGAAGGGGAAGAAAAAAGAAAAGAATTAACCAAAAAGAGCCTCTCTGAAACAACCAAGAAGAAGTAAACACCTGTAGAAGTCTTAATGATTTCTTCAAGTATTTATGAATAGATTTTCTGGAGATTTGTAGCTTGGCCAAGTTTTGGTTGTTTTCACGGCAGCAGGAAAAGACAATCTGCCACAAAGCAAGACCTACTGATAAATTTTAATTTCTTTATTTAGTACATAAAACCATTAGAATTTCCCATGGATTGTAAGCAGTTGAAGGGTAAAAAACACACTTCACATACAATGCAGAAGTTGTTAACATGGGAAACTGATTCTTTGAAACATCTCCACTACTTTCATTTTACCTTTACAGAAAATAAAACATCACATTTTCATTTTGAAGCAACACTGAAAACAAGTCTCACAGTTGACAGTTAAAAGAAAATGAAAACAATCTTGTAGAATGGAAGATGTCATAGAGTTTAAAGTACTGACATTCAGTATTTAAACTATTTTGCTGTTACCATGTAAATCTATTTCTGATAATTTTCATCATTAATCAAAGCTGGTATTAAACTTGGACTGGGCCTGAGGAAAACCATGTGAGTTTTACACATTTGTTAGTTCCTGAATTAAATCTAACTAAGACTGCTCACACAAATAGCACAAAGAGAGGCCTAGAATTCATTTATACATTGGGCAACAATGCGTAATAGCTGAAGGTACCAGATATATCCCTGAATACAAAATTTTATCAACCTGCTACTACTTTGTTCAAAATATAAGTGATTGATGGTTTTCAAAGATCTTGAACATTACAAAGGTTCTTGGCTGCTAAAAATATGAAGGACAAAACTTGACAGCATTGGTAATAAAGACTCTTGAATACTGTGATAATTGTATTTTAAAAAATCCTGTAGAGCCATTTTTACTCCAAGTGTAACTAGGTCTATTCTAGTGACAGGGTTTTTGGAAATCAAGTAAAAGGGCAATACATGGTCTCCAAATAAGCAACATCCTAATAAATATGGCAGATGTTATAGAGACAATGCCAAAGTTGTAACAGTATAGTTTTCAGTAAATACCAACACCCAAGACTTCTTTTATAAAGCCTGAGAAACAGAAATGCAAAACTATGGGCTTTACCTACTGAAATATTTTTTATCTAGAACAAAATGAGGAGCAGCAGACAGAGAATTGCTTAAGTGCAAGTATACAGTGAGACAACACTCAAAACACCTGTAGGCCTTAAGTTCCTTGGTAGTATTTCAAACAGCCTTCCCTCTCAGAAATCATGTGTTGTTGCAACAGCTCAAAATTTGCTTTCAGTTGCTATACACTTTAGTCCACTGGTTTATCTCCCAGTGACCAAGACAAACAGAAAAAAAAATGAAGAACTAATTGCAGACTGTCTTTCTGGGACACTGATGCACCATATAATGCCAAAGCATTGCTCTAGCAGCAAGGAATGTAGAATTCTGACAGAGAGGACAAAGACCTCTGAACTTCGAGTGATGCAGAATGTCAGCCAGGAAGCCCCGAGCCTCGACAAAATAACTCTCCAGAACATGAAGCTGTATAATCTTACCAGAACTCGAAGAGATGATGATCTTACATGCCTGTTGATCTCATCTACCCACTGGTGACAAATAGAGCTGGGAGAAATGATCAGAGTGGCTCCTGTGGGAACTGGCTTCATTGCCACAAGGCAATGGGGACAGTAGAAGGGCCTGCTCTTCAGGTTTTCCTCTTTGTAGTTCACACATTCTGCATGCTGCCACAGGTAACATTTCAGGCACTGCACTCGAGCTTTGTAGTCAGCCAATCCCAGCTCACCACAGATGCATTCGAAACGATATTCAGAGGTATTAAATGGAAATACAGAACTGGTATGTTGTACGCTACTGCCGGCCCGTTCTTGGGAATGTGAGGACTGGACCTTTGGGATTTCCTGCTGGACATCAGCTGTAGTTTTAGAAACATCAACATCAGGATGACTGCTCATGTCACTGGAGACAAGGAGGCTGCCATGCAAATCAGGAGACTTTGGGACCACAGTTTCCTGCTTAACATTTTTCTCTTCTACAGAGTTCTCATGATCTGCTTCAGATTTCCTGTTATTTTTACTACTTGTACAATAATCATGTTCTTCCATGGCAATATTCTCACGTGGAGCAGTTTTAAAGACATTTTCAGATGTTACATCACTGTTTCCTGATTCTTTGGTTTGAGTTTTAGCATCAATCAATTGCTTCTTCTGAATGTTTTCTGAAGTCCTTGTTACCTACAAAGTAAAATTAACCAAGAATGTCAGACTTTACATTCAGACTTGTCCAGTGACATTTAACATCTATCTACCAGTGCTACCTAACGTCTTCATTAATGACATAATCAGGGGGATTAAGTGCACCCTCAGTAAATTTGCAGATGACAAGCTGAGCAATGCAGCTGCCACACATGAAGGATGGATACCATCCAGAGGGACCTGGACAGACTTGAGAAGAGGGCCCATGGGAATCCCATGCAGTTTAACAAGACCAAGTGTAAGGTGCTACACCTGGATTGGAGGATGAACAGATTGAAAGCAGCCCTGCTGAGAAGGACTTGGGGGTGCTGGTGGGTGAGAGGCTGGATGTGACCCAGCAAAGTGCACCTGCAGCCCAGAAAGCCAAACGTGTCCTGGGCTGCTCCAACACAGCGTGGGCAGCAGGGCCAGGGAGGAGATTCTGCCATCTATTCACTCTTGTGAGACTCCACCTGAGTACTGCAATCCACCTCTGGGACCCCCAACATAAGGAGGATGTGGACATGTTGGAGTAAGTCCAGAGGAGGACCATGAAGATGATCAGAGGGCTGGAACACCTCCCCTATGAGGAAAGGCTAAGGAAGTGGGAATTGTTCAGACTGGAGAAGAGAAGCCTTCCAGGGTGAGCTAATTATGGCCTTCCAGTACCTGAGGGAAGGCTACAAAAAGCTGTAAAGGGACTATTTACAAGAGTATGTAGTGACAGGACAAGGGGGAATAGTTTTTAAATGAAAGAGAGTAAGTTTCAATGAGATATTAGGAAGAAATTCTTCACTGTGAGGGTGGTGAGGCACTGGAACAGGTTGCCCAGAGACGCTGAGGATGCCCCAACCCTGGAAGTGTTCAAGGCCAGGTTGGATGGGGCTTTGAGCAACCTGATCTAGTGGAAGGTGTTCCCATGGCAAGGGGGTTTGGAATTAGGTTATTTTTAAAGTCCCTTCCAACCCAAAAAATTTTCTCCTCACCTTTTACTTTTTAATGAACATTTAAACAAATCCATACATAGACATCAAGAGGGTTTGTATTAATTTCCAGTTTGAGGATTTGGTTAATGTTTACCAGTGTTTAAAAAACAACTTCACAGTAAGAACAATGCAACTCATACTGACACTATTTTAAAAGACTTATGACAGATGTAGTTAATATTTTAGTCCCAAATTTGATCTACTTACGATTCCTGCTTCTTTATTTATGAATGTCAAAGCAATTGCTGCAGGTTTCTTCATTTTTACCAGTAAGTCAGTGTCACTGAACTAGTGCACACAGACAGTACAGCAGAGAGCAGCACGCAATTGGCAGAAAAAAGAACAGCCTTTGCAACATTCTTTGAAGTAACTATGGCAGCATATTTTACCTGCTCTTTGGTTCTTTCTCGCTTCTTCTGTTCCTTGTAATTCTTTCCCAGCTTGAAAGACCCAGCCAGCCCATGTCCTTTAACTTGCTCTACCACCTGTTCTGCAATCAGCTTTTCTAGAGTTCTTTTGAGAAGCCGTCTGTTTCTCTGTGTGTCGTACCTATATATAGAACTGATGTACTTAAATATTGCAATAATGGATGCTCCTTTCTTCACATTCATTTCCTTTACAGCTGCTAATATCATTACTCTTAAGCCTGTATGAAGAATCAAAACAAAACAATTTACAGCTTTAGATAAAATGAAAGTTACCTGACAGAACATGTATTAAGGGAACTCTAAACATAGTGTTCATCTGAAAAAAGCAAAACAGACAGGCAGCAGTTTTGACAAGCTTTTACTTGAGGTAGCTCTACAAATTGCTATTTTGCAGTGATTCTAAAACAATGTTGGATAGCAATAGACATAAGTCACTCAATTTTCTTACTGAGACATATAAAAGAGAGCTTATTTCATTTCAGTGCATAAACTCTTTACAAATACCTCTAGTTACATGGAGCTCTGTAGCACAGAGTTCTGAGTTGGTAACTTTACTTTTTAACTGTGGGTCACTTGCTTGTAGCATGCAATCCTACATGACAGTGCCCAGCAAAAGAATAATTTCATTCTGAAGAAGTGAAGAGTAGCCTTGAACTCATAGTCAGTGGCCAATATAAGACAATGCTAAGAGCAAAATGTATTTTAGAGGTCACGAGAAATACTTACTGGGATACTGTATTTTTTCCTTTAATTTAGGCTCAATTTCCTTTGTTTTTTTCTTTTTATTTCCCTCTAAAGGTTGAGGTGGAACGAAGAAGTTCACAAGCTTACCCTAATGCAGACAACATGAAATAGTTATTAGCTCATGTCTCTTTCACAGTCACTCTGACCTTCAATAATCTTCTCCCCTTTGAAAATAAGCATGAGCTGCTACAGATGTATGTTCTGATCTCACTAATTTGCTCAGATAGCTCATTTTTAATGTACACAGTGACACATCACTCAGTTCAGTTCCTTGGCAAACAGTGTTCAGCACTCTAACTGAAACACCAAGAGCAGCCTGAAAGCCTCTTGGGTCCTCCACTGCTTAAGCATTAAGTTGCAGGAATTTACAGCTGTAAGTTATTTAGGTCACTGATGCAGAAGGAAAAGACATATTTAATATACAGCTAGAAACACAAAAGGAGGTAAGCAATATAGGTGAAGAGCCCTAGTTAGCTGTATAAAAAGCATGTTTCTCTTTTTAGGGATCGCCTCCCAAAATTTACTCAATTATTACAGTAATATGTTACCTAAGATGTTTGTTCCAACTACTTACGTAATGAAACAGTTTCACTAACTCCAGCTCTCCAAAAGCTCTGGTCTCTAACTATTGTTGTCAGTCAGTGTCCAGGCACTTTAGTGCTTACACTCCCCTCTTTGCACTCCTTGGTGTTGATCCTCTTACACATTTAAGAATCATCTTATTCTAAGAACTGAGTCCTTTTAACTGATAAAATTACAAGCAGGCAGGAGATCACTATGATAAATGTACAATGAAACTGACTGCCGTGATTACCAAGGGATGGAACTCACAAAGTGGTAAGAGTTTACTTAAGAATAATGGTTATTTCCCTTCAGAAAGAATTTTTGGGTTTAGTGGATGTGCCAAGTGAGGAAAGTGAAAAGATGGAAAACTGTTGCTAAATAAGCTCATTTATTATATGAAATAGAGGGAGAGTAGAAATCTTTATTCAGAACATAAACTGTCCCTATTTTAGGACAGAACATGTGTCTAATGGACATTTGACACTCATCAATACAATGAAGTGGAGAATGACCTCCAACATAGTAACCTAAATTACGTATTTATACACTCCTGAAGCCTGTGCAAACTATATTAACAGTGCAGTTGCCTGATACAACCATTGAAAAATGGCAAAGGATCAACAGCTTCTCATGCAAACTATTCCACCATTTATGCTGCCAAGTATCATGTCCTACAAAGGGAAAAACTTTCAGAGTAATACAGCTTTAAATATGGACTTCTATAAACCAGAAAGAAATAAATTCAAGAAGTGCACTTGCATTAATTCTGAAAAGCATTTTCTTCATAGTAACTCTCACCCTGGTTTCCTCACCTCAGGTAATGTCAGATCATCTTGTTTAATGTCTGGTCCAGTATGATTCAGAATAAGAGCCAACACTTCTACTGTTTTTCCAAGACCCATCTCATCTGCCAAAATACCTCCAGGCCACTGGGGTCCAGCAGTTGGATATTCACGGATAATACTAGAATTCAAGTACATTCCCAGTGAAAATCAGTAACTACAGAATGCTGTGACAGAGAAGTGTGAGTTCAGGGACACACAGCACAGCTTCAGCAAGGCAAAGTTTGTAAGGTGAGGCCTTATCTTTTATCAATTAAACTGAGGTTAACAAAAACTAGCAAGCTTTTTGGGTGTACAAACCTGACCAAGACAAATATGTATGCTAGAATTTTTAGAAATTTTTCACCTCCTAATAGGCCTTGCCCTGCTAACCCTAGCATATCATAGCATTAGTCTCAAAAACTTTGAAATATTTTTGTATTCACATTTGACAAAGATCTGAAAAAGTTATAAAGGGAAAAATATAAAGCAAACTAGCAATCAAAGGTTCTATTTTAACCAAATTAATGAGAAAAGACAAAGAGATCCAGTAGTGCAATACCTAGCATTAATAAAAAGCATTATACTGCCCCCTTCCTTTGGACTTCAAAAACATTGGATCAGAAGGTCAAAGCCTCCAATATTCTAAGTTAAAAAAATATTAATACTAAACCACTAAATTACTGACATTTTTTAAAAAAAGCTTTAATAATTACGTCTTCAACTTGAGATCTACATATTTACCTGTGCATTACATACTCTAGTTCGTGCTTTTTTTTAAATTAAAGGTATCCCTGTTCTAATTCTTTAGTTGCTAACTGAAAAACAAGTAATGGACTCTCTTGTATCATGTGGGATAAAGCTACCTATACGGTTTTCACAAAGCACAACCCTGAGGTGTCCTCAGAAAGAGTAAGTATAAAAACATACCAGCCAGTAAATGGATTATAGTAGATTTTTACTCCATCCAGAGTGATCACCTCCCGCCATAAGAAGTGCAGTGCATTTTCTATGGAGAAAGTGTTCATGTTACTATGATTAGGTTTCTCTACTAACAGCACACTCCTTAGAATTATTCAGCCTTTTTGTGACATTTAGGGACAAAAAGCTGAAGCCCACCTCTACAGAGCTTCATGACCAACATGATACAGCAGCTGCTGTTCAGCAAGACCTAGCCTATCATTTAGTATACTACTCAAACAGCAACTTTTATGAAAATATTAACGAAATAATTCCCAAAACTTCTAATCAAACAGCAAGGAACCAATACTGATGACAATACAATTACACTTCCCTCAATTATGCAAGTTTTTCAGATCCATATACTTGCCACTACTTGGAGTACTTGTGTGGTTCTCTCGGTGAAGCATCCAATTCACAGCCTCACTTTGGTATGGCCTCAGAATGGGAATTAAAGCAGGATGCTGCACATCCTTTCTCAGTAATTGGATATCCTGCTGATGGGTGTGCCTTACAAAGTCATAAAGCTCTTCAATATTTTGTCGCTCTAGCTCTGTGTCAGATTCTTCCTCGTCTTCCTCTAGCTCATCTGCATGCAACAAATAATTCAAGACATGCATTATAAATCAATTTGGGACAACATTTCAGTAATTTTTTTCTGCAATGTATTTAGTTTACACATATGAAAACAAGCAAAGCAAAATGTCATTTAAACATATGCCATGACTGCATCTGACTCAGCTAGCAGCAGTAGCAAACAATGAGCAGTTTAATAATTGAAATAAAGTAAAACATTGTAGTAATAACAATAGTGATAGTAATGAAAAGGAAAAAGAGATTAAGAAAACCCAAGGAACAAGTGATGCACAATACAATTGCTCACCTCTCATTGATCAATTCACAGCCCATTCCCAAGGGGCAGCTGGTGGCTCCCAGCCAGCTCCCACCAGTTTACAAACTGAGGATGTTGTTCTGTGGTGTGGAATATCCCTTTGGCTGTCCTGGCCATGCTCCCTCCCTTCTGGGGCACCCCCTCACCAGCAGATCAAGGACTAAAAGGGCTTTGATTTGGGGTCAGCACCACTCAGCAAGAAGTAAGACATCATTGTGTCACAAACATTGTCACACTGAACCCAAACACACGGCACAGGATCAGCTACTAAGAAGAAAACTAACTGTATGCCAGCTGGAACCAGGACACCTAAAAGTTAACGTGCTGTGGTGATCACAGATGTACATATCATCAGGAAAGCTCTTTCTTTAGAATTTAGGTATAGAATGATCAGATCTTATTTATTTAATAAAGACCTTCCACTAAAAAATTCCAACTAGCACAGTATCACAAGTATCTCATGTTTCTGATTTAAATAATAATATGGGTCAATTACCTTATAGAAGGGAAAAAAAAATATAGTGGGTTGTCAATGATTTGCACATTTTTCATGCAATAAAGTCTTTCTTTACAAAATTACACATTAAAAAAAAAACAATACAGGAGAGTTTCTTCAGAGACCTTTCAAGTTAACCCTAATTTTTTCATCTGGATAAGAAAATTGTAGTAGCAGGACAACGCGTAATTCTCACCACTTGCATCACTACAAAAATTCAGACAAGGCATACTTTCAAAATTAAAAACACACCTCAAGAGAAGTGTGCACAGAAGGCCTACTCTTCTTTTCTACCCTCCAGGAAAGAAGGCCTTGTGCTTATATATTTTTCACATGATTTGGATATATGGGCAGACACAGATCATAAACATCATAGAAAAAAAATTCATGAAAAATTCGAGGGTTGGCATTCTAGAAACCAGATATGAGAGAATGAAAGACTAGGAGGACAAGTTTTGACAGTGTTTTAGGCCTAAAATTAAAACATCAGTATCAAAAAAATACAGACCAATTCTAACCCTAGTTAACATTGGAGATAAATTCACCCTGCAGAATTCTGATTAAAAAAAAAAAAAATTTGGAAGCAAGTCAAGGCCATCATTTTCAGCACGTTAAAGTATATTTAACGTTCTAATAAAACAGCTAATGGCTGGCACACTTAAATCAAATTTTAATTCTGATGCCTCGGACTAACAAGGAAGGGATGTACCTGGCCAAAACCAGAAAGCTTAATCTTAAGGTAAGGTTCAGGAGCTGTTATTGGGAGTCTCTTTCATGAAAAGTAAAAGCTTTCTTTCATTCAAATGGGTGGTGAAGGCAAAGAATGATTTCCAAAACAAAAGCAGGAAATTATATGCCTATATATGGCAGCCATCAGTGCCTTCCCCTAATCCTTTTAAATCAAAAGAGCAGTTCCAGTGCTTCACAAGGGAAACGAGAATACAGAAGGACATTAAGTTTCTACAAATTCACAAAAACTATACATATGACTAGTAATGTAAAGAAGGCAATCTGAGTGCACATATGGGGTTATTAATGATCCAGCCAAATGAAAAGCACCAAGCAAAGCACTCAGCTCTATATATTAAAGAAACCATTCAAAAGGAGCCTCTAACACACATCCCTCACTTTAGGAAAAGAACAGAAAATTAGAGTGTTTGCAAAGTATAACTTTGATCAATGAATTTGATGTATAATGACACCTATCATTATACTTGCTAAAATAACAGTCTTCAAATATCACATTGTTAAGCATAATAAATTTACTTCTTTATAAACTAAGTCTATCCAGAATTTTACAGGGGAGTAAAAGACTAAAATATAATTTAAAGCAGGTTTTTTTAATACACTTGGATTCTTTTTGTACATACCTCTCTTGTTTTGTTCATTCTTTCAGAGATTTCATGATTAAATGGTTCTATGTACCACAGGGATTTTGAAAAGGATGCTAGGGAAGTTTACCCCTCTCTCAGTTACTTATTAAACAATGAATATTTAATTATGCTTTCAACCATTTCAAAATGTAATTCAATTACAGAGTTCTCATCTTAATCTTTTTTACATTTGAGAAACAGATGGTATTGTACTATCTAAAAATTCAGTTTCTCTGATGCTTTTCAAGTACTGTATTTAATTCCTTCAGACTGAGCTACAGTTCTGCTACTGCATCTGCAGTAGGATCTTTGCTTTTCCAGATTGCTGTATAACAATATCTGCATTAATGAAAACAGCCTAGATGAATGGAAAACTTGTGGCCTCACATATGGTAGCAAATAACACAAATACCAAAAACGTCCTTGTGCAAAGAATTTATTCTTCATAAGAAAACTGAAGGCAAATGGTATATGATACATGCCATTGCCAGCTACTCTTGCTCCATGACACCACAGGAAGACAAAATCTGAACCATTTACTATTCGCTGGAACAGACTATTCAACACTTTTTAATCTCTTTTTTTAAAAATTTTAATTATAAAGACTATGGGTTTTTTCATACAAAGAAAACATCTTGCTGTATCTGCAAGCAATTTATGCCCGTGTGTTCACTGAACCACTGTATAGCAGATACAGGATACAGTTCACATGTAATACTATATAGCAGTTACAGGATACAAGCTATTATAAACCCAGCAACTTATTAAAACAAACAAAATCAATCTCTACAAACAATTTTCTCAAGAAGGTGGTTAACTCTGCAAGCAGTTTTTGAAACTCATACAGCTTCTCCATAATGTACATTGCTATCAAGCCAGTAGGGAAGGTGTCCTGCTGGATGCATTGTGTCTGCAAAGAAAGAAGGGCTGGCAGGTGATGTGATGGCTGGAGGCTGTCTTGAGTATGGCAATCACAAAATGATGGTTTTGGTTCTTGGAGAAATAAGGTGGGTGCCAGCAGAAGTGCTACCTTGGACTTCCAGAGCACAGACTTTGGTCATTTAGGAGTCTGTCTAACAGAGTCCCTTGGGAGGCAGTCCTGAAGGGCAAAGGGGCTGGACATTCCTCAAGAATTAAATCTTAAAGGTACAGGAACAGGCCAGCCCCATGTGCCAAAAGAAAAGATGGCAGAGAACATCTGGCTGAACAGGAAGATTTGGCTGAAACTCGGGGAAAAAAAGAGAATTTATGACCCTTGGAAGAAAGGGCTGGCAGTTCAGGAGGACTCCAAGGATGTTGTGAGGTTACTGTATTAAATTTTGGGTCCCTCTCTACATGAAAAATGTGGAAGCACTGGAGCATGTCCAGAGCAGAGCAATGAAGCTGGTAATGGATCTGGAACACAACTTTTACGAGGAGTAGCTGAGGGAGCTGGGGTCATTTAGCCTTGGAGAAAAAGTAGATGAGGGGGGGATCTTAAGTCCTCTCTACAACTACCTGAAAGGAGGTTGCAGTGAGGTGGGGGTCAGTCTCTTCTCCCAGGTAACTGAACAAGAAGAAATGGCCTCAAGTTGCACCAGGGGAAGGTTAGATTGGGTAACAAGGAAAAATTCCTTCCTGTAAAGGGTTGTCAAGCATAAGAAAGGGCTGCCCAGGGAAGCGGTTGAGTCGCCATCATTGGAAATATTTAAAAGACATGTAAACGTAGCACTTAGGGACATGGCTGAGTGATTGACTTGGCAGTGCTGGGTTAAAACCTAAATGATTCAATAATTAGTATTTTATCACTTTTTTTTTCAGGTTACTTAACACATCTATGCTATGCTTGCCATAGCATAGATAAAGTCTCAAAACCACCTAGAAGGATATTAACAGAATTAACAGAGTACAATAGAGAGGTCCTATCTTTTATTTGTGTAAATATCACCTGCCAGCCATTGTGCTCATCCATCAGCATGAGAATTTACTCATCAGTGGGGGGAAAAAGAAGCTTTATCTTGGAATGCTATTGTACAGATTTCACTTTAGACGGATTATTGACAAGTGTTAAAATACATACTTAGGTGTAATTTTACAAAAAACTCAACTAGTTCTGTCTAAAAACAGGTAGAATTTAAACATAGACTAAGTTGTTACAATATTAAAGAGGAATGCGTTCATCAGAACACAATCAAGGCTGTATTATTTTATTTTATGCAACATCAGTAAGTAGGTGCTCAAAAGCTGTTAGGAAATGAAATTAGTTTCACATTGCATAGTCACCTGGGGTCTTCCCTCACAACTATTTTTTACTTCTGTGACATGCTTTTTCTGAATTCAAAGCAGAACATAATGCACACTATGGACTTAGATAGTGGTTTAGTGACCATGTTTGTTCTCTAACACTTTCAGGATAATTCTTTACCTTTGATTTGGTTTCACTAACACTGAACATTACAGTTGATGCATTTACTGAGCTGTACACCCACCTTCTGAACTGCAGCCCTACTTGAAACAGTTAGCAAAGAGGCCATATTTTTTTTCTTCTGCATTGCTTTACATTCATCTATTGAACTTCTACTGAAACTCCACTGCCTAATCTGCTTGCAAGCTTTCAGTTGTTCTTCATCTGTTATGCTGAATAATACATTTAAACATTGTTGATACCACTTCACCAATCATTCTTTTTCTCCAAGCATTAGTAATACATTAAGCTGCACATGCCTTTGTAGGATTTGATTGATGATTAGCAATAGTTTATTTCTGTTCTCTATATCAGCTATTTTACTTCATCATTTATATGGCATTCATTGGCATGAAATCAAGACTCTATTGTTATTTTACAGCACATAAAAATGCACATGCTGAAAAACAGATTTTTTACCAGCTGGCAACATAGCTCCTTTATGAACCTGAGCTGGTTGCATGGCTTCTGAAAAGTTAAGGCATGACAACCCAACTGCTCAGGTCTACACTCTTGCTCCAGTAACTCTGAGGGGCACATCCTCCTTTTCAAAAAGTGCCTCTACACCTGTAAGCTACACTGAACCAGGTAGTCCAAATAAACACATCCTTTAGTGTTCTGAAGACAAATGCCCCAGGTTCCAGCAGAAAACTACTCTGCATCTAAAAATAAGTCACCAGTCATTTTCTGCACAAACAATCTCTTTCCCCAACTCTTCCACAATGAGAAGATATGCAGAGAAGAAAACTCTGCTTTCTGCTATAATATTACTTTTATTTCAGCACTCTATCATATGGCTTAGACATCTCAAGTCTACGAATTCTCTGGCAACTATTCTGCTTCTAATGCATTTATAAGAATGTATTTCTCCTAATGGATTTAAAACCACTACTATTCATTTCTAGACCTTAACCTACTTATTCTTCAGACCTCTTCTTGGATCTGCTCTATTGTGCTTTCAAACCTAAACTGACATATTTGTGTCAGTCAGACTTCAGATTTTGGAAGGATGTGCAGCATCTTCCCCATTTACTGAGTTATACCAGCCCATCCCTTGGCACACCTCAAGTCCTTCCTTACAGTTGCACATTTGTTCTTCACCTGCAGGAAAGGATGGTCAGGCTTATTCTGTTAGCTCTTCCTTTTAGTTTTTCTTTAGCAAAGTTGCCTGGTTTTTTATACAACTCTGCCTTTTCTAATTAAGTGCAGTTATATTTGGGGGAGGGGGGTGCTGGGCTTCTGTTGCAAGAACACAAACTCAGTATACTGCAGTCACTGCATCAGTCTTCAGCCAACATTTTGAATCAGTTCTATACTCAGGAATGAGACAAAGGTTGGTTGGCTTGTTTGGTTGTTTTTTTTTTTTTCCCACAAGTTTCCTAAGACATCACAACATAGTGTCATCATTTATAACCCTATAAATCTGTAGTACCACTAAGTGTATTCTGGCAAACATATCTTTAATTCTAAAATGATAGCAAGGCCCATGCTTGTCACTCTCCAGTGGTATATTCTCAAAACTGTCATAAAGCTGCCTTTTGTGGTATTTTACATTGTAACTGCTTTACAATATAAACCAAACAGAAATCTATTGATGCAGTTGTGTGACAGGCATCAACCCGGGAACAAATTTTCCAAATTAAATTCCTGGTTCTTTTAAACTGTTCCTGTATAATTCGGACAAGATACTGTAGATCTGTTCAAACAACCCACATGAACCGTTGAAAACTCTATTTACTCCAAAAAAAGTAAGGCCTTATAACATCTCTGTGCTTCAGTACCTTATCTGCAGAGAAGAATTATCACCTCTAATTTCAGCATAAACAAATTAGCATATGATTAATGGTCAGATAATAGTATTGAGTGAATTACCTAATAACATTGCCTGGAAAATAAGAGTTGCTCTAGATGGCAGGAATAACTACTATTTTCCCTTACATTTGTAACTACTACACAAGACAACTTTTAACAACAAAAAATGTTCCTATTCATCAACAATCAACTTTATGGCATTACCTGGAATTAAAAAACTGTAGAACTTTTCCATGAGTTTTTGAATCATCTGATTAGCTTTTTTGGGTCTTCCACCTCCATCACTGAGAAACTCTGGTTTACTTAGCCCAGCTTCAAGAAGGTAAATTCCAACCTGTGACAAGGTTATACAGTTAACAATTTAATTAACTGTTAAACTGACAAGAATATTATAAAGGGAAGAGTGTGAAAATAACAACAGTGGTTTGAAAATAGGCACCTATAGACAGATATAATAAATCTACTAAAAAAATAAAACATGTAGAGGAATTACAGCTAAAAGCTTCTGTGATTCCTTCAGGTAATGCATTGCTAATAGTGAAAAAAAAAATATATTTCTAGGAAAAAACACACTGAAAACATTACAAAAGCATTTAGAAACTATACATTTTCATCACATTAGAAATATATAGTAGCTGCTGGAAATTGTTGTTCAGATGTTTTTATTTTATATTTCAAACAAAAAAAAAAGAGAAGAACTTTCAAAATGCAAAACAAGTATAATGAATGCATACCTTTAAAGCCTGAGCCTCTCCAGGTCTTTGATAAAGTCCAATTATCTTTTTCTTTTGCAACCATCTCAAGCCTTCCAATATTTCACCACTTAAAGTTGCTTCCACCAAGATACGTTGCTCATAAGCGCCCAGGTATTCTTTTGTTTCATTACTGTACTCTTCTTCACTTCTTTCATGAACACAGACCTGCAGCTCATCATCAGAGTCTCCTCTCATTAAAGTAAAGCTCCTGTCACGGAATTCATCTGTTAGAATTTGCTCAGAAGGCAGACGAAGAGCAAATTCTCCCAACAAAGCCTTCCAGGACCTATCTGCACGGTAGGGCAAGACTATAATATTTAGCTGTACAGACACAGGAGTCAAGATAGAATAAGAGTCTTCCTCATCGTTAACTGTCAAAAACTTCACAGATTTTGAGCCACTGCCTTCTTTCTGTACAAGATCTTCATCAATGCTATCATCGTTTATAACAATGAAAGATGCAGAAGTGCTTGGAACTGGAATATGGTCCTCGCTAGTTACTTCATCATCTAATGTCACCATCTCATTTCTCCGATCTTCATGCATATTCCAGCAGAGCTTTTTCTTCTTCTCCTCATCCACTTTGGATGGAGGTGCTCGTTTTCGACGACTGCTCATTTTGCTGCTTTCTCAACAGTATTTTCAGTATCTGCAAAGTGACATAAATCCGTCAACAACAGGCATTACAAAATCAAATGGCCATAACTAGAATTTCACTGTGCAAAATTCTGGGACACAAACATAAGGACTATGCACTCAAGCTGTTCAAAAGTATTAGCTTTAGAGGGCCTCTCCTATTCCTGCACCATCACACAAAGCTGGACATGAAGCACTGTCTCATACTCTATCTTCTAATTTTCCCAGACCAAGATCAACAAGAGTGCTTCATTTCAGAGCTCTAACTCAGAATCTTGTGGGACAGACATACACCAAGAAACAGTGGCATCCTTCAAAGTTGGGGGTGGAGGGAGACAGCAAAAAAAAACCCAAAACAAACCTCCACAAACAAAAGTGCAGGAAGTACAGGAGATTTGGGGGCGGGTGCAGAGTAAATTCACATAAAATTCCTCCTTCCTTTCAAAGCCTACATAGAGCTGAAACTTAAGGCAAACTTGACACAGGGCTAGTCTGAAGCTGCCACTACATAAAATTGGTTTAGAGCCCAAGCAATCAAGTTCTGTCCTTCGAAGTCCCCAATGACCTTCCTACTAGAATTGAATTATTTTCCCAGGAAACTGTGCATCCTGGGCCCTGGATATACAAACTGCTTGCAGAAGAGCCCTTAGTTACATATTGTGCATTTCAGGTGAACCAATCACCAAACTATATGCAGAATCTTACTGTTTCCAACTAACTGCAAACCCAAGTTAAGATAGACATCCAATTCCTTAACTGAACCTGGGCACAGAACTAATTTTGTGGATAAATTATCAGAAAATAAAGTATACCTGCTAAGTGGTATATATGAAGAAGCAAATTATAGAATATTAGACCCATCTGGGAAACTGATAACAACACAGTCAAAACCACATGCTCTTAATCACATACTCAAACAAGTAGTAACTTTTTATCAAGAAAGGATTTTTTACGAGGAGCTTGAGCACAGCAACAGATCTATGACCTCATATTACATTTCATCAGTATAGATATTGGTGTCAACTCAGATTGTGCATACAACTTTTAAAGGAATGTAGGAAGATGAGAGGAAGCTCATTCCAAGCAACTAAATCCAGTATGCCATATCCTAATGTTAAAGGGACTTATGCTGGAACAGAACAGAATTCCTGTTACTGAATAATTTTAGAAGGGTCTTGGGAAAAAAAACCAAACAAATCCTATAAAAAACAAACACTAATTGATAATTCACAAAAGCCGAAGGAAATATCCTGGTATATAAAAATCTTGCTGTGTTTGAATTTCAAACAGAATCACAGAATCAGTAAGGTTGGAAACGACCTCTGAGATCATCGAGTCCAACCTGTGACTGAACACCACCTTGTCAACAAGACCGTGGCACTCAGTGCCACATCCAGTCTTGCCTTAAACACCGCCAGGGACAGTGCCTCCACCACCTCCCTGGGCAGCCCATTCCAATGCCTAATCACCCTTTCTGTGAACACATTCTTCCAAAAGTTCAATCTAAACATTCCCTGGCGCATCTTAAGGCCATTTCTTCTCATCCTGTCACAGCTGTCCGAGAGAAGAGGCCGACCCCCTCCCGGCCACAGCCTCCTTTCAGGCAGCTGTAGACAGCGACAGTCTCCCATAATCACACAACAGAATTAAGGGAAGGAAGGGCGAGTTTTTCAAAATAACGCTCGTGCACACGGAGCGACGCTGACAGCGCTCGAAGCAAACCCCGAGGGCGAGCAAACACCGCATTTAACCCAGCGGCAGGCGCGTCCCTGCGGTGTCCCGGCCTGCGGGCGCGCCAGCCCGGGCACGGCTCTCTGCGGGACAAACGGGAGGGCACGGCCCGGTGTGCGCGGGCTCCGCCGACAGCTCCGCGGCCAGCGGGCCGCCCGTGCCTGGAGCCGAGGCAGCGGCCGCGCCCGGGGCCGGGGAAGCGGCCGGAGCCCTCAGCACAGGCAGCTCCGCGGCTCCCCCGCCG
>VZRO01006343.1:65870-82935 GCA_013397915.1 Daphoenositta chrysoptera | reverse complement strand
CAGCGCGGGTGCCCTCAGTGGGGCGGGGCTGAGGGCTGTGTGACGTCACGCGGGTGGGCGGGGCGGCGCTGAGGGCCGGGCGATGGCGGCGGAGCGCGGGCCTGGAGCGCCCGGGCAGTTCCGCCTCACCGCGGGGAAATGCTGCACCGTGCAGGTGGCCGTGCACGGGAACAGGTTGTCCGGAGAGGCTGCGGAGTCGCCCTCACTGGAGATACTCAAAGACCGTCTGGTCGCAGTCCTGTGCCGTGTGCTCTGGGGTGATCCTGCTTGAGCAGGGAGCTTGGACCAGATGACCCCGTGTGGTCCCTTCCACCCTCACCCACTCTGTGATTTTGTGCGTGAAACGCTTGGCAGTAGAGAGAGGACTGTTCAGGTATCTGACTACAGCGATTAAAAGAGCGAGTTTCTGGGCTGTTAGCACTGCGAAAAGGCAAAATCAGGCCAAATAATTTTTAACACCAGGTATAACTTCAGTAAAAACTACGGAAAGGAGCTGGTGAAGTTGCTGAAGGGTCTGAAGCACAAGTCCTACGAGGAGCGGCTGAGGGAGTCGGGGTTGTTTAGCCTTTAGGTTGTTTAGAAAAAGAGGCACAGCGAGGCCTGATGGCTCTGCAGCTCCCTGGAAGGAGAGTGTGGCCAGGTGGGGTTTGGCCTCTTCTCCCTGGAAACCAGCGACAGGAGGAGAGGACAGAGCCTCGAGCTGTGCCAAGGGAGGTTGAGGTTGGACATGGGGAGGAATTTATTCGTAGAAAGAGCAATTTAACATTGGAATGGGCTGCCCAGGGAGGTGGTGGAGTCACCGTCCCTGGAGGAGTTCAAGAAAAGCCTGGACGTGGCACTCAGTGCCGTGGTCTTGTTGACAAGGTGGTGTTCACTCGGTTCAGGCTCGATGATCTCAGAGATCTTTTCCAACCTAATTGATTCTGTGACTCTGTGAAACACACAGGTTGACACTTGGAGACAGCTGTAAATACACAAATAAAAAGCCCTTTACAGCACAAAGATGGGGTTTTCTTTTATAACAATTCTTTCAACCATTTTTAGCAGTATTTTTTACAGATCAATTCCTTATTTGCCTGTGTTGATTTTCCACCATTTTAAGCCCTTCTGAATGGGTAAACCCCCTGTGAGCCTCTCTTTTTCTCTCACCCTCATTTGGTAAGAAGTATCTTTCCTAGTTCTCAGGATAAACAACCTTGTCACGATCCTCCTGCCGAGGGAAGGAGGAGATAACTCCAAGCAGGGTAACAGTCCCAATCTGGCCTTTCCCAGGTAGCCATTGTCCTGGTGCTGCTCCAACCCCTCCTGGCTTACAGCTGAGAAATCACTGCCCAGCTCTCCCTACCTGCTTACTGGGTCAGGACTGAGTACCCCTTAGGACTTTTGGGTAAAGGTGTAGTGACACAACACTAGAAATCCTTTAACAAGTAACGATTTTATTTGAAGAAAAATTCACATTTGTTAATGCAAAGATGAAGGCACACGGTTAGCAAGAGGCTTTATTGGTAAACCTTAAAATATAGTGAGAAAGAAGAGGGTGGAAAAAATAGAGAGAGAAAAGAAAAAAGAGTGGAGAAGAGAGAGAGATCTTTGGCCCTGGATCCAGCATAGAACTGGATAATGGAGATTTTTGGTGTGTCAGGAGCACTGGTTCTGAAGTTCTCGAGTATACTCCGACACAGTCAGGGGCACAAACCCTACCAAAGAGGTGTCCCTGCTTTGGGAAAGAAAGGGGAACAAGCCTGTTGATTTGTCTGTAAGGTGGTTGTATTCTCAGCCTCTGTCACGAAGGATCTCAAATGCCAGTTTATACTTTTGGAAGAAGTGGAGGTGAGACTGTGCTGCCATCATAAGCAGGGGCAGGGCAGCCAATTTATGTGCAAAAGGAACAATTTCTACAAAGAGGAGCAAAGAGAGTGATTACAAAGACCGTGGGTCTCGTGGGGTCTCGTGGAAGGGTGGAACAGAGCCATGACACCTTAGCATCACTCCCACTTCCAGCTGACTGCAGTGGTAAGGGTCATCTTCCCCTCAGCACACCATTGACACATCTCATGGAAATCTCTTAGCTCCACGTCTCACGGCATTTCTCATGGAACACCTAACTGCTACCTTGCCTGTCGTGGCTCCATTGGAGCGTTTGAAACATCTCCTGGAAGGATACAAAGGGGTCTCCACCCACCGTGTCCCTCCTTTGTCTGAAGGCGTTTTGCTTTTCTGTCTAGTCACTTACAAACCTGTATTTTGAAATAAGGGTTGAGAGCAGGTGGAAAATTCCCCGTTTCTATTCAGCAGCTAATGACTAAGGATCCTAGCGATTAGCACGCAGTATTTCTCTCCTGTTTAAAGAACTTCAGTGCATGAAAGAATATAATTGCCATTTAATCTAACAAAATAAGGAGGAACAGTATAAAGAGAAGAGAATATGACATATAATAAGACCATGTAATTTTTTTGACCACACTTGAGAACATAGCCTTCCTTGCCTATGATTAAAAATTCCCCTTTGCTTTCAGTAGCAACTCTTAAAGCCCAGAAAGAGTAAGCAAATAAAACCAGGAGATGTGCTACTTTGCAGAGGGTTTCTTTTTTGAAGAAGGATGGAGAGAACAGCATGTTAGTTGTTGTGGTATTTTAAAGCCCTTTTTAAGTTGCAAAGGCAAGCAGAAATCTTCTAAAGAAAATCGAAACGGTATTTTTCTCCAAATTGGTTCTGGCAGGAAATGTGAATGTTTGTAGCAAATGAATAAAACTGAGGGCAGATAGACTCTATTCCCTGCACTGCAATGATTGTATGTTATGCTGTGCCTCAGCAAACTCATGTGTTACCCGGGTAGTTAACTGGCAGGAAAAATCTATTGAGCTCCTTTGATAAAAATCACCATGTGACAGAAATGGAAAGATGAACCCCAGTTGGAGGCATAATATCGTTCCAGTCTATTCCAGATTAATAAAATTGTAAGCAGTATTCTGTGCCCTGGTAGGAAATTATTTTTATAGGTTAAGCTCTTACCCAACTTCCATAGTGTTTGGTATATGTAATAGAAAATAATATAACTATCATAGTGGGACTTTGAAAGTGTTATCATATAATTGCTACCATCCAGTGGTACCATACAGTGCATAATGCTGCTTTGGGCAAAAGGGTAGAGGATTTAAATATTTTTTGGAGGGCTACAAAGAGCAGAATGTTATCATGTGCCAGAAGCAATCATGTAAGCCAGTAAGCTCAGAACCCAGCATGCAAAAAATACCGTGGGGCTCTGATGGCAAAGCCTCCCCATTTTCACTTCTTCAGGGCTTCCTCTCTGTTCTGTTTCCTCAAAACAGAGAAGTTCAGCATATCACTCGTGCCCTTCTGCCTCTTAGCATAGCATCTCCTGGGGGAATCTCCCTGCACCCCACAGAATAACACACTTGAGGCCATCTGTCTCAGCTCACGTGTATGCACAATTCTGCAACACCCTTGTCCATCTGCCACTCAGCTGAGCTCCGTGCTGGTTTTGTGAAAACCAGGTGATACACCTGACCTCAGGACTGACAGCAGCAGCTGATCTGTCACTGGTGGGAGTTAAGCCCATCTCCCTTTTTCCAAGAGAAAAGGACAGCTAAAAAGACTATCTAAATATAGAGCAGAAAAAAAATAACCATGTCATTGCATCTAGGACATCGTCTAGAGTTACTATGTAGGATTTGGAATCCAGTTCTTGGAGTTATTTAAATATATACCTAAATAAGGTGTTTTCATTGTTTTAATATTCTTTTTATAAAGCTTTTTTTTTTTTTTTTTTAATTTTAATGTGACAAAAATGCATAAAGGAAAAGTTTGCAGTTCCTGAGAAAAAAACAAACCTAATAAAACTGTAATTAAGTAAATAAAGTGCTTGTAATAAAATCATTAAAAGCATTTGGAAATTTAGGTTCAAAATGTAGATGTTTGTAACATAATACAGGGCACAGTGGTTTGGAAGAAAGCTGAAGGGTGCTTACAACAAAGAAATATTTCAGACATTTTCTATTAGAGATATATTTCTTGGCAGTGAAAAATGCTGATTTTCACACTCTGGCAAGAGGAGATTTGAATTCATAACTTTCTCTGTAATATAAAAATTAAGCAAACCAAAGCTACTTGAAAAATTCTTATCTATGTTTTATGCTATGGATGAAAAGGAAAATCAAATCGAATTTGAAACAAAAATATGCATTCTTCTGGAACAATTTTGTTCTGGCCTCTTTCCTCATAAATAAGTGATAAACAGTCTTGGTAGTTTCTGTCAAAGAAAATACGAACTTCATCAAGGTTGTTATTTCTTTGTTTTATGAACTTAGAAGTACAGAAAGATCTGCAGTTCTCAAGCCAGAAATCAATGTTTTCATTTATTTAACACAAATGAAAATCTGCCTCCACAGATGTTTTCTTTGAGTTTAACGAGGTTTGATATTAAAACGAGTACATCAAGATTGATACAGCTTCCCTGCAGAGGGTTAATAACCATTCTATTCAGAGGAGAGTTATACTAAATTATCTGTCCAAAATTCACCTTTCAGCCCGCTCGGGTGATTCCGTGGTCAGAAAAGCAGCAGGTTTCGGAGGGGGCAGGCGGAGTGGCCCTGGCTGCACGGGGCGCGGAGAACGGGGAGAAGCCTCCGAGCTGCCAGAGAGCTGCCCGGTGCCCCGGGGCACCCTCGCTTCCCTGGGCCTTGCCAGTGCCAGGCAGCGTTTCTGATGGAAGACACAGGGCTGGATATTCCTCTCCGCAGGATCCGAGGGAGGTGGATGCTGTGCGACACCGAGCCCCAGGGGAATTAACAGCGAGGCAGTTCGCAGCCGGGCAGCAGAGCTGGCTGCTTGCTGCTGCTGGTGGGACCGGGTCCCTTGTAACTATTCCCGAAAGGTGCAGTAAATCTGGGACAGGAGAGGCCCGAGTGCGGTGGTACGAGGTTGATGCTGCTGTTCAGGGAGGAATGTGAAGACAGCAGAAGCCTCTAGACCCCTCTAGAGCCCCTGTCATGTGGGGCACTGTGGGTCCCTGGAGCAAGTCTGTAGTAGAAAGGTGCCTGAGTCACCTCTGAGCTGAGATTTTACTTTGGCCTGGGGCATGAACTCACTAAGGCAACAACCTTAACTAAAGAGAAAGGATGTTTTCTCTGGATATAAATGTAACTCTATTTCTGTATGTATATACACTTAGGCTTATTAACCAAACTATATATTTGCATGTCTTTGGCCAAAAATTTAGAAATGAAATGAGCAGTGAGCAATGAGAAGTTAGTTTGGGGCTCCAAATGTGTGTTTTGTTTTGTGTTCCTACATGGTATCACAGAGAGCCCAGCCTAGTGGGGACTGATGGAATGGCCCGTGCAAATGAGCAGCTCTGTTTTGTGGCTTATCACCAGTACAAGTGGTGCAAGCAATTTAAGTATTTTGGTACTTCTATACATATTTGCCACTTCAAATCACAGAAACTTGTAATTGAGTTTTTATATTTTTCTTTAATCTCCAGCAACTGTAGATATTTTCTTGTTATTACCCTCTACTTTGCCTTTCCCCATCCAACCAAACCCAGACGTATGGATCGTGTTCTAGCTGTAAAACAATAACAAAAAATATTTCTGTGTCTACAGTGCTCTCACTAGATGCATAACCTATTATGTAGCTGTACAGTTCCAAAATTTGTACATAAATGTCAATAATAAACCATGCTTCAGTCCAGGTCCTTCCTGCTTTCAGTGCTCTGTGGGCTTTTCTTTTTGACTTGTTTTGTTCCAAGGTATTTTCCTCCTTGGTGCCCCATCTGTGTATGGCAGGACTGTTCATGCCTCCTAGCTGGGCTGGGTAGCATCCACGTTCTCTGACTGGGGAAATGAGTCAGCAGAAATGACTCTGCATCACTGAGCACAGTCTCAGGGAAAAAAAAACCATGATGAAACAATGAAATATTACATCTCATGACCCTGCGTGAGTAAAAATAAACCTTTTTAATTGAGGAGGTAATTGGAAGCTACCGAGAGATGAGAGAACAGGCTTTCATTTGAAAAATGATTGTGAGAGAAAGTAATAGGGTCAGAACAAAATAAATATTTTCCCTTTTTTCCAACGAAGTATTACTTTTCATTAACTGTGGTTTGTTTCTCTAGGCGATAGGAACATAAAACAAAACTTTTGCAAAAGTATTCTCCTGGGATGCTTGCGGACCTGCAGATGTTCCTAGCTGATGAAGTCCTGGGTCTGCAGCACCGATGGAGAGTGATAAATGATTAAGATGTTATAAGTTATAAATAACAATGCTACAATGTTGTGTGTGTAGAGATATCAGCAAAACAAGGAATGCTTATCTGCTGGCTTGGTAAGCATCTTGTTTAAAGCTGATCAATTTTGCAGCAGTTCTGGCTCCTGCCCAAAGCATAAATTGGGATGTTGCTGCCAGGGCCCCGGGGCCACCACCAGCCCTGCCTGACCCCTCCTGGTCACTCCTCCTGGGCTGGGGAGATGGGATGGGCCCTGGCTGCCAGGCTCTGCCCTGATGGACACCTATTGGGATCTCCCACCACCACCAGTCCCCTGGAGCCCTACAAAATCTGGTCCACAAGGAGAGCAACGAGGGTGCCAAGGCCAAGGGTGGTTTTTCCTTTCACTCGTGCTTGGAAACCACATTTCACACTAGTCAGGAAGCCTTCCAGAAAACCTGGTGGGAAATATCTGCATTACCCAGTTTTAACCCAAATGACTAGAAGTATGGCAGTGCCATGTGCAGGGGGTGATGGGATCCTAGAAAGAAGAATGATCTCCCTGCACTTGCTGCTGCCCTGGGGTTGGTGCTGCTCTGGACACAGATCAGGGCATTGTTGATGTGTGATGTCAGAAGACCTGAAGACACATCTCTGGTAATGCAGAAAGGTTAGGTTATTTGCAGAGAACCAGCCACTCACCACTATTTATGAGTTTTTCACTGAAAGTAACCCTGGATGCCAAGCTGTGTTTTGCCTTGCTACCCTGGTAACTCCAGAAGAATTATTGCAGCTGCTGGTCTTGTGTCAAAATTTTTGTTCCTTATTCTTAAGCCAAAAAAACAGCATCATTTGAGAAGGGAAATAGAGGTAGCATCTACACCAAGTAAACCCTTACAGAATTTTTGTTTCAGCTTCTAGTGACTTGAGAGCTTGCCCAGTTTGGCCTGATTGCACCCAGCCAAAATTTTTCCAGCTTGGGTTTGGTTTGCCTGATGAGAGTTTGGTGTGGTTTGACTTTTTGGTGCCACCTTTCCCAGGCAATATGCCCCTTTCACATCTGCTTCTGCACAGGCAAGGTGGTTTCCTGAGGAGCCAAGATGATTGTTCCCCATTCATGCGTTGCATTTCTGAGGTATTCTGGTGAAATTAGTGTTGTTTGGAGCAAGAAAACTTCAATTTGAGAGATCTTTAAGATACATATAAAGTGAAGTAACTTAAGGACAAGCTGCTCTCGAGCAGTCTTTATTGTTTGTCCTTCAACTGCAGATACTTCCCTATCTCACAGGCCTAAACTAATGTATGCTAAGAAATAACTTTCTCCTGAATAGCTGGCTTCCAATACACAATTACCATAATTATTGTAGGTATTGTACTCTTCTGTCCACAGAGTAAGAACTGCATCTAATCAAAATTATCCCACAAACTGTGTAAAGATTTGATACTCTTTACCAGCATTGAATGCAGATTGCCTTCAAAGCAAAGGTTTCTGAATACATTATCTACACTATGAAATTAAAAATAGCATCCAACTGAATAACATCTTCCTCTCACCCACATTTCATCTCTTCAACCAAGATATTTAAATTGGAAAAAGAGATAAAGCAGTTTAATCTCAGCATTCTGAAAAGTACAATTTACAACTGTGAAGTGTTAAGAGACTTTTTTAAACACTGCTTAGAGATCTGCCACACTCTCACAAGCACCCTGCAACCTCAAGGAGCCACTGTGAGCTCTGGTCTTACAGCATCAGGTCTTCCTTGTGACACCAAATGGGCCAAGATTTCTGTCTCTGCAGCTGTGAGGGTTTTGAACTAGAAAGTATATGCACAGGTAGAATGCAGGGAAAACACATGTGGTGCTTGCTTCATGGAATAGTACTTCCTCTGAATTTTTAGTGGGCAGCCTTTTTTTTCTAGATTTTACTGTAATTTTAATTTTATTATATTAGAAATTAATGAACAAAATTTAAAATGGACTACACAATCAAAGCTGAAAGTAGTCTTCTCACCACATATCCCTGGATTCCTCACCTTACACTCCTCCTCAATTTCTAAAAAGAAAAATGAGGGCACAAACTTAAAAGCTGTGTTAAATGAAAGTGGAGTCAAGCATATGTCCAAATATTCTTTGGGATTTAGTTCTATACATGTGTCATCAGTCTATTTACATGTAGCCACAAAATGAAAGCACACAGAGAAGACTTTTCATGTATATTTTGGCTGACAAATCAAATTTCAGGATGATTTAGAAAATAAGTTAAAAATGTATAATTTGAGTGGTGCATATTATATTGTCTGGTAAAGGAGGGCAAGAAGAAAGAATGATGTGCAGATTTGCATGCCCTGTTGACAGTGTTCGGAATTTAGAGAAAAATAAAAGCCATCTAAAGAAAAGATAAACTAAGTGCAGGTATCATTTAGAAATCAGAAACACAATAGCAAGTAAGATGTTTATATGCAGCACAAGCAAGTATCAGTTGAATTTAAATCAAGACATGGAAATCAATAGCTGTCTGTTACTGTAGTGACAGCAGCTGCCAAATTGGCTGAGCTGGTTTGGGTTAATTTATTGGGGACTTACGGTTTGCAGCTATATAAAAAGTGCAGTGGTAATGAAAAGAGTCTTTTTAGAAGCTGTTGCCAAGAAAAGAGGAAACAAAACCAAACATATGATATGAAAACAAGCACATACTATAGTTATTGAGAAAACATCCTCTAGAATAAAAATAAAGGCTATGGCATGAAGTTAGTATGTGCTTACACAACAGACTTGTACAGAAAATCTGCAAACTACAAGGGTTTTTAGATTGAAGACCATCTACTTCCAAGCCCCCTGCCCTAGGCTGGGACATCTTCCACTAGACCAGGTTGCTCAAAGACCCGTTCAACTTAGTTTTAAATATTTCCTGGGATAAGGCATCCACAGCTTCTCTGGACAACCTGTACCTGGGCCTCACTTCCCTCAGAGTGAAGAATTTTACCTGTCTCTCTCCCAGTGTGGGCATTTATGTCAGTCTACTTCTTCTAGTTCACTACCGACATTCAAAAATTTGACCAAATGTATTTGCCTTTGAGACCTTTTCAAATGTCAGTGAATTTTTTTCCCCAATCATGTACTGAATATTTTTGGTATTTTGTCAGGCAGGGCTATGGAGGCAGTAGTCACAGTTAACATGCTAGCTTTATTTCCTTAGACAAAGAAGATAAAAGTGTGCTTTAATTGAGTGAGGTTCTTCTCTTTGAGTTTCCTTCACTGCTCCTGGCCTTCCTTTTTGATCATTTTCAATTCAGCCCCGTGGCTACAGTTAGTAAGTAAGATTTTTTTTAAAGAAACTGATGATTTTAGACACATTCTTAATGCCCTATTCAAAGTGTATGAGAGGGTATGGTATTTCAGAACATTGTCACTTGGATGTTTGTAGAAAATCAGAATCTGTTAATGCCTTGTAAGCATGTTTTGCTCAGGTAGAGCCAAAAAATTATAATAGGGGTTGAGGAAGATATGCAGGAGAGCAAACATCCAAGTATGATGTTTGGAGCTCTGTGATCTAATTCACGAACCAAACATGAGCCATTAATCTTAAGTGGACTAGAGATATAAATGAAATACTGCCTGCTTAGAGAAAAGATGACAAAAGGCAACTAGCTGATGGAAATTCGAGATAACAAGCATTTGAATGTACTTACTGAGGACAGGCATTCACAGTCAATGAATTCAAGCTGCTGGATCAGCTGGACCTCAGCCATTTCATCACCAATGCTTGTGTTACACCTGACGTTCGTTTTCCTGCCTTACTAAAGGCAATTTTTGTGATAAATCCAATGTTAAGTCAAATAGAGTTGCATTGGTGGGCAAGACTGAGAATGTCTGATTCTGGAGGAAGTGGGATGCTGGGATTTGAAACACCCCAAGGACCAAGCAGCTCTAGCAACTAGCTGAGGAGTCAGACAACCCAGTGAGGATCAAGGTCTTGACATCCCCACAGTGGCAGGTGGCCAGTGAGACAGTGCAGCCACTTCACCAGAAGGAAATCACAGAGAAAAAGCAATTAATGTGTCATCAAAGCCACAGCAGCATACTGTCAGGGAAATGAGAGGAAAGAGAGCCACAACAATGATTCTAATAGATCCTGAAGTGATGAAATGCTTCCAGAAATGCGTTGCTTGGATAGACAGTCAAAGTGATAAAGTCTGTGCAATTTCTGTTATCAAGGCAACTCCTTATGACGACTATAAATAAGTATTTAAAGAAACATATGTCATCTGATACTGTTCTTTTTTTTGGTTATAGCACAGAAGATGTCAGAAGATGTGTAAGCACTTAGAACTATTTTTTATAATGCTATGAACTATCCTCTCATTTTGTAGGAATGGTGCTTTTCTGCATCAACTTTTTGAACAAATACATCAAGCAATTTGCAAATAGTTGGAGGAGTGTAGTTTATATGCCAAATCCTCATTCTATTTCTAGGTATCAGATTCTTGTTGTGTATCTCTTGCTTTTAGTAATAGCTATATATTACAAATAAATACAGTATATTTGGTATTTTAAGAGAAAACTCAAGGATTAAGATGAAGATAATTTAATAGGAAAAGTGAAAGCCATGCACAGAAGCAAAGCAAAATAAGGAATTCATTCCCTGCATCCCATGGGCAGACGGGTGTCCAGCCATCCCTGGGAAAGCAGGGCTCCATCACCTGTAAGGGTCACTTGGGAAGACAAACACCATTGCTCCAAATGCCCCCTCCTTGCTCCTTCTGCCCCCAGCCCTCCGTGCTGAGCATGATGCTGGAAGGTTTGGACCATCCCTGTGGCCAGCTGGGCTCAGCTGTCCCAGCCGTGTCCCCTCCTAACTCCGAGTGCTCCCTGGCTGAGAGGCAGAAAAGGCCTTGGCTCTGTGTGAGCCCTGCTCAGCACCAGAGAAAACATCCCGGTGTTATCAGCACTGTCTGCAGCCCAAACCCAAACCACAGCCCTGCACCGGCTGCTGTGGAGAAAATTAACTCTATCCCAGCCCAAACCAGCACAGATTGACATTATTTTATTGAGCAGCTACACAATGATGTGCTCTTCTGTCACGTTACCTACATTTAGAAAAAATACTGCAAATAATGGTTGTGAAACTAGAACAATAGGCTGGAATTTCCCCTTGTTGACAGCACTTCAGTTCATTTACAACCAGGTATAGCGAGAAAAAAGTGAATAAAAGCTGACCAGCCTGCCAGCAGTGATTTTAAGGCATCCTTTCCATCCATCCTGCACAATTGCATAAAGAAGGTGCAGTGTAGAAAATGAGATCACGTCAGATAAAGGTCATCACAAAATCCTACTAGTCTTTAAGGTATTCCATTCCTTCTTTTTTTATTTGCTATTGCAGACTTCAAAAATAGGTATTTAGGGAAGCTGATAAAGTATCCTGTATACAGTGTTGCATAAAAAATTATAGACTGCAAATGGTGAAATTAACCTTCAGAGGTATTCACCATGTTAATTTGGGATTTTTTTCTTTTTCTTTTATTTGTTTTTTTAGCACTGGAAATGTTCTTTAAATTATGTCAGATATTTGTCACATATTGTTTGGTTGCTAAACTTGTATTTGTTTCCTTTGATTCTTTAGTCATGTGTAAAAGATTCTCATTTTGAAAAGACTGCTAGCCTTCTCCATCTCCTATATTTGTGGTTTTTAATAATTTTTTTTCTGCTTTTTGTTTTACAAAATGTGTACAAGGGCTCTATGTGGAGAAATGAAGGACACAAATAACAGCCAGCAAACACAGAGCCTTTTCTTCAGTGCTCATTGCAGTCATGGGGAAAATTTCAGAAATTACTAGCTGAGTGCAGTTTCTCTCAGAGCAGTGCAGAGATGTGTTGTTACATTGTACAGTTTGAGTCAACTTTCGATCTTCACAAGTTACTCCTTCCTTTTGTAGCTGCAGTCTGCAGCATGAGGTCCTTCTCACCCACGGCTGCAGCCTGAGAGCCGAGATGGCAGGAGAGAGCAGGAACACCTTTCCCTCATCCCCACAGCAAGGACTTCCTTTCCATACGTAGGTGTTACCAGTTTTCTGTGGTACCAGACTGAATTCCTGCAGATGGCTTTACACAGAGCTGTCCTTGAAAATCACTAGAAAATTTGGCTAGCGGATGCTTCAGCTGCCATATTTCCCACAGAGTACCAAATCTGTCTCCATAAGGTATGGTGACTTCTTGTTAAATTCCTTGTCCTGTTAGTTACAGTCTAATTAAGTAGACCTGTCTCGTTAATCTGTATTAAATCCCATATATTCAAGGTACTATCTCTCCTTTCACACTTATATAAGTCCCTGTCTGGTGAGTTCAGCCAGAATGATGCAGACTGACATTTCCAAATTCAATTAGAAGTCTGAGGATTGTAAATTGAGAGTCTGAAGCTCAGGAACTGTGGACCTTTGACTTTTAAATGCACTTTTCTTTTTGGCCTGATGTAGCGTAAGCTTGTTGGTATGCAAGTCCCAGCACAGATTTGTCTATTTACTCATGTTGTTTCTCAGGGAATAATTTCAGGGAAATCAGAGGATTTCAGGGCAAGGGAGTTATATCAAAATTAATCACACTGGATAGAATTGGTGTAAGCGGATGTTGTAAACATTGTGTAGTATTTTGGCCTAGGGGGCACCCTAAGTACATTTTTGCAGTTAAGAAATAAATACAGGAATGATTTTAAACATTATCCAAGACTGAACAGTAACGTTGTTTAGCAAAAAAGACATTCAGCTGGCATCTCATTCACTCTTTGGGAGCGTCCCCATTGCCATCAGACCACCAAAATTTGTCATTGGCTTTCACAAGAGTGGGTGCCCAGGAAACCTTCAAGATTTGAGACACGTGCCCTGTCTGTAAGGAATGGAAACCAGCTGCCTTTGACTATTACATGCCATTACTTGGAGGGCACAGGCTTGTGGCAAGGAAACATTTGTGAGATGAGTTTCCCTGAGGAGAGACCAGGCCATTGTCTTCTGGACCACGTTCTTCCAGTCCCTCTCCTTAGTAGTTAGCACGAAGCACTTCTCCTGAAAGTATTTTAATATTGAGTTATAAAAGCAGTTACTTATTTTTAAATGTGGAAAGAATTACTCTTAGCTTATTAACAGCTTTGCTAGCCAGAGATGAAAACTGCTGAATGTCTGAATAAATCTGCTCTATTCATCACTTCATGGAGTCTATAATCCTCAGAGAGTGTAAAAGATTTACAAGGCATCCCCGAATGCCGAATTTTGCCTTGATTTGGATCTCACATTTGTTTGAAAGACATCTGAAAGCATAACCAGGCAGACACTTTCCTCCTGAGAAAGCCTCGGAGGAGGAACTTTTTTTAAAAGGATGTAAAATCACCTTAATCTGTAAAATATGCTGACGATAGTGTGACTTGAGACAGTGGACCAGAGGGTGTTGGATGACTACCAATGGTAGCCTTCAGATTTCTGGGAATCCTTGGGTTCAAGGGGTGTCTATTCCTGTCCAAAAAACAAAAAAACCCCAAACAAACAAAAAACACAAAAACAACCCCCCCAAACAAACAAACAAAAAAACCCCCCCAAACAAAAACAAAACCAAAAAAAAGCAGAAACGAAATAACCCCATATAGTCATAGGTTTGTCTAGAAGCTATTGCCAGTTTCTAAGTATCTCAGAAGTGAGTCCTAAATTTAATGAGTTAATCCTATTTAATTTTAATGTATCTACTACTACAAGGAATAGCTGAGCAATCAGACCTTTACAAAGCTCCATATATACAGACATCGATCCATTTATGTTCATTCCTTAGCAGTTGCAGCAAATAAGTGTAAGCAATCAAAACTTAAAAATGGTGTTGCTTTGTTTCTTACAGATAGGGCAACTTGAAAGCCTAAATACAAGAAAGGAGGTGAAAACGATGCTGTAGCTGGTCCATGATTTAAACAAAAACCTATGAGAAATGTTTACTTTACTAAGAGAAAAGGAGAAAATATGTTGAATATATTAGTAAGATTAAATCCCTATTTTATCTGAACAAGCCTGCTAGATGATGATGATGATTCTAAATCTTTGTTCACAAGCAAACAATTCAGTGTCTCTAACAGTGGGCTACCTATGCATGTTTTGTATGCTCACTGTTTATATATAGCAGGTGGCTTTTGAAAATCATGAAAGGAAAGCAGCTGAGTGAGCAGAATAAAAAGGACTGGAGGCAATTTATCAAATAGCTGCTATATGTTTCAACTTACTTCAGACAGGAACACACAAGCTTTCTACTTGTTTCCGAGGCAGAATAAAATTGTATAACTTCAGCAGCATTGATCCTTGCAGAACAGCTTTATATCTCCCCAGTAATTTATCTGGAGAGTCTTTAGAACCAGACAGTAAATCTGACCTGTCTCTCTTGGTAGGAAGCAGAGGAGGGAGCAGCCATGTTAGGAAAACCAAAAGTGGAATTTCAACAAACCAGGTGTCCAGGCTTCAGCCATTGCTACTCCAAACAAACCTCCTTTCAAACCGTTTTCTACAATACACTGGCCTTTCTTATAAGAGCTGAACAGAACTTTTCCAGTAGAAAATCTTCTGTTGAAAGAGGTAATTCTGATGAAATAGGAGTAGAAAAAAAGAAGTTTTTTAAAGAAATACTGGAACATCCATTTCATGTTAATGATTGATTTTATCTGAAGTAAAAACTGTTCAGCATTGTATAAAATGTTTAAAAAGAAAACATAACAAAACCCTTTGGATGCCATCAAAACAGAGTATTTCAATCAACCTCCAAGTGATTTTTAAATTGTGTGACATGGGAATATGAAAATTATTCACTTGTCCTTCATTTCAGAAAGAAAAAATATTCAACAGCAGGCAATTTCGCTTGGAAAGCAATCACTGCTTACAAGACAGCTCCAGCCTTGCTCTGCTTTTGCCCTGATTCTCTGCTTGATGGCAGCTTATATCTCTGCAAAAAATGCAGTCCCATGTAGTGCCTCAAGGTAACCAGATGATAAATGTACCATAAGTTAGGAAATTTGTGAAGGTGGTAGGACCAGGGACATGGGCTGTTTCTGAGGGGAGGAATGTTAGATCTGTGGGCCACAGCAGGATCAGGATGTGTAGGAGTCAGGGATAAAAGGCAGTGGGATGACTCTGGCCTCTTTGGTGGGACAAAGACAGCAGTGCTACTTCCCGTGGGGAAACCCTTTTCTTCCCCCATGATGGTCAAGGAAGATCAAACCCACTGCAGTCCCAGTTCTGCCTTTTCCCAGCCTTTCCTAAAGCCTCTTGATATCCCAGTGTCTTCATATGAGCCCCAGACTTTGGTCCATTTCTGGCTGCTCCCACCTGCTGCTGCAGGGCTTGGAGAGGCAGCGTTTGCAGCCCTGGCTGGGCATCAGGACCCAGTGACCTGCTTTCCAGTCTCAGCAAAACTTGAGGGAGAACAGCTCTGTGTGACAGCTCTGCATGAGCCTCAGCATAGAGACCTGTCTTTGTGAGTGCCAGGTTAGAGGGGATGAAGGCTACAGGGTGCTATATGTCAGGAAGAACCAATGGGAGCATTTGCAAATGCTTTCCCTGCCAAAGCCAGAGAAACAACCCAAAACTTAACCATTGGAATAATTTGCTGTCGTGTTGCAGGTTCGTTGTGTCAAGGGCAGAAACTGAAGTTTCATCATTAAAACGTGGGTGAAGGGGAATTTGTTTCCCCTTTCTGTGCACATGTGAATGTCTCTCCAGACCTGGCCCTGGCAGAGCTGCCTTAGGCTGGCCTTGGGGAAGCTCCATGCCCACAGGCAGAGCACAGGCAGCCCCTCTGACCCTGGTTCCCTCCTTGAGAAACATTACCTGCAGGGAAAGGGGGAACCAGCAACCCCCTGGGCTGGGTCCTCCATAACAAACACAGCTCATGGATAAATACAGTCTGGACAAATAACGAGCTGTGTGACAGTAAAAACAGCTCAGATATTGACACAAGGAGAAGACACCCCTACGGCAGAACTCACTGCAAACCCATCTCTGAATGAGCAATAGTTAAATGTTTGTCCTTGCCTCTTTCTTTCAAAAGTAGGGCAAATATCTATAGAGTTCCCAGCGGGGAGGTAATCTAACTTTAACTTCCGTACAGTCAAGTAAAACACCCGAGACCTGTGTTAGGGATGCAAGCAGGTCGTCTGAATTATGATTATTCAATCTGGTATTATTTTAATCTGGCATGCCTCTCACGTGCTTCATTTAGGTTCATCTTGACCTGAAAACTGCAATCTCAATGCCTTTTATGCCTTTATCCTTACAGGTGATTTATCTTGTTGCAGTGTATTTTTTCTTGTTCGGTTTTTTTCCCCCAAATATGTATATTTATTGTAATAGCGAAGCCCTGCCCGTGAGGCAGACCGGCGCATCTCATTGTCTCGGGTCTCCCGAGCGTGGTCTGGGTCCCCTTCTATCAGCAGCCTCTCGCTTTAACTCTGGCTCTTGCTAACTGAGGCAGGAAGAAAACGAATTAAGAGCCAAGGGAGGTGAGAGCCAACACCTCCCCTGCAGCCGCAGCGTGCTCCGGGTGATGCTTCCTTAATCGTTTACAAGACAATAGCCGAAGAAATTAAGGAGGGGGAGAAAATGACTGATCCTTCTGTATGAGATAATGGATGAGCCCGGGATGACCTGTTTTTTTCCTTGCGCTGGAGCGGTGCTGAAGACAGAGGCCCCCCGCGCCCAGCCCACAGCCGTCGCCCCGCCGCCAGCGCGCCAGCTCGGGGCGGCCGGAGAGCCGCCAATGCCCGCTCCCAGCAGGCAGGGAGCCGCTGCCTCGCCCGCCCAGGTACGTCTCGGCGGTGACCCTCCGG
>VZRO01006343.1:0-63524 GCA_013397915.1 Daphoenositta chrysoptera | reverse complement strand
GCGGGGCCGGGGTGCGGGGTCGCCGTCCCGGCGGCGCGGAGGGGCCCCGGCTGCGGCCGGCGGGAGCGGGGCTGGGCGGCGCGGGAACGCCCGCAGGAGATCGGGCGTCTCCCCGGCATCCCGGCCCTGTCCCCAAGCACACAGAGTGCTTGGCGTGTTTGTAAATAAAAGTTACAGATGTGAGCAGCTGGATCTGGGCCGGGCAGCCGCTGCCCTCCGGCTGGGCCGCGGCGGGGCCGTGGGGCTGATGCGCTCGGTCGCTGCCACCGCGGGGAGTTTGGCAAAAGGGAATCGGGGCTCGGCAGGGACTCCGGGGTGAGCTGCTGGCTTTGCTGCGTGGGAACTGATTTCCTGGGTCTGCGAACAGAGAGGAAGGAAAGCTGAAAATCCCTCTCCTGTCCAGGTAGCCCCTGCAAAAGCAGGTGCGCTGGGAAAGGGCAGGCAGAGGCTCACCTGCCAGCAAGTCTGGGCAAGTGTGCTTGCATGCAGCTTGAGCAATAGTCAAAGCTATCGCTCTGCACAATCTGTTCCTAGTCAACAGGTCTTCTTCATTTTAAATATCAAAAGAAAAATTGCAATAGTGAGGTTATTTTAAAGAGGAGACAGTTTATAGCCAGGCTAGGTGGACCAACATAAATTGCAGCAGTAACTGCATTTGATAGAAAACAAAGTCTTGTGATATATTATTGTGATACTCAAGTAGTCTGGTTGTGGTCCTCAAAATAGGATTTTTAAGTATAAGATTGCAAATCTGACCAGATGATTGCTATAGCTTTGCAACTATTCTGTTTGTCTGAGTGTATCTCTTGTATAGATTTGATTTATGATTCCCTCTGCTTACTGAGCTGACTCCACACCTTTCATTCTCACAGAGATGACTAAGTAAAATGAGGTAAGAATATATATTGTGACGAAAAAATAAAAGAATCTCCAGGAAGAGTTCCATATTTACAATATATAGGAGGGAACTGGATTGATCTGGACACCAAAACCAGAAAGTGTTGCAATTTGAGGGGACTGGGGGACAAGTGAGAGCATGAAGCAATGACCTGACATTTTCAGTTCATTTATGCCCTGTTCAGATGAGAAAATGAACTGCTAGTAAGACTCCAACATGAGCAATTAAGATTCTCTATTGTTGAAAGATATGATTAGATCCTGTGGAAGGCCAGGATGACAAATAAACATGAAAGGGGTAAATTCTTTATTGATGTAAATAGTAATTTCTCCCTTCAAGGCACTCTGGGGAGCTCTGCTAACTCACTCTGCCTGAGGAGTTGCCTCAAGGGACTGGCTGCCTCTCTGTCCCACTCCTGTTAACATTAGTGGGCCTTACCTCTTTTGGAAAAGACAGCACCTTCTGAAGGTTCATTAAAAAAAAAGATCATTAAAAGTTGCAACTTCAGTCATTGCTTGTGAGAAATTTTAATTAGATCCCTATTTTTATGAATGTTACTGACTGATGAAAAATAATTGTAGCAAGATATTTTTAGACTTTGAAGTGATACTTCTGAAAATAGGGGTAGCCCACAAGGCAGCACTCTCCTCTTAGGAAAGGTCACAAGGATTGTGCAGATCATGCAGCTTGAGATTCAGATTTACTTTTTTGTTATTAATCTCTGTCTGTCATTCCCTTATTGTTAAATTCAAGCCAAAAATGTCACTGAAAATATGTCACAAGCTTCAACTTCTGCATTTCCAGAAAGACAAGTTATTGACCCCCATCCAATTGCTGTTCGGTAGATTCCAAAGATATTTTTTCCCCTTCTATTTAAAGTGAAATTAGTATTCATGAAAATCGGTGTAAATGGTTGCATTTCTGTTGTTTCAAATCCCATGCATTCACTGTATTGTTAAAGGTGAAATCATTCTTTGCAGACAACACAAAGCCACTCTCAATAACAGTCTGTGTGAGCAGAGCTGCTCCATCCATGCTATGTTTGGAAATACGGGGATAAAGTGTAGTCAGAAACATTCCTCCTCCACAATTACTCATAGGCCTCTACATTGTCTTTATGGTGGGCTGCAAAATGTGCTGGGAGGAATTCTAGGGTATCACTGGTTGGAGAATCTCTCCAGCAGGGACTGTGAGGAAGGGGCATGTTTCTGGGAAATGCACGGATTGTCGCTGTGAAGAAGTTAATTCCTTCCCCTTCCAGGTGCTCCAGATCCAGTTTGGCTCCCTCTCCAGAGCAGAAAAGCTGCTCAGTTCCTCCCTGACCTCTGGTTCTCGTGGGGATGGACAATGCTCAGCTCCTGTGGGCACCCAGCCACACGGGGATGCAGTGAGAGCGCTGAGCCTGTGTCACGCTGCTCAGTCCTCACCGACCCGGGCAGGGCCACTGAAACTGCCCTGAGAGAGGAGCCCTTTCCCAGCCCGGACCATCCAACTCCTCTGCTTACCCTTCCTCTACTCCTGCAGCCTGACTGAAGTTGGCTGAATGCCCAAACCAATACCTGGGTACACAATTATAGCTTTAATGACAATCACAAATGAATACCACACAGTTTGTTGCCTGAATTTCTTAACATGAAACCTACACATGCCATAAGAATGAACATCCGTAAAGAAGTCATCCATATAGGATGATGTCTTTAAGTAGTTTACATTTGACACCTAAATTTATTCTTCATGTGTCAATATGGTCATTAATTAGTGATGATGACTTGTAACTATCTCAGTCTCTACACTCTGGTACACGAAGCTGCATGGAGATGTGCCAGACTTGCTGGGGTTTTTTACACAGTGGTTTATTAAGATGTATAAACATTGCACCTGGGTAAAAACTTCTCAGTCAGTGAATAAAATCTGTTTTCAAAGGTCCAGATAGCAAGGTGCTCCTTTTAGATAAAAATTGACACATAAAACTCCATGTTAAAGAAGAAAGAAAGGAGTTACTGTGTTTGGTTATTTTATTATGTATCTCAGGTGAGCATAGTTGCCCATATGAGAGTCAGTTTTTTCCAGAGTGGGCAAGTGTCATTAAATGCTGTAACAAATCTGTGCATCTGTCAGTGGAAGGCTGTATGACCATATAGTAGTTGCAATGCATTTTCAAGGCTATTATTTTTTTAAGTTTTCTTCAAAGGTAATTCAGTGTTGGAGTTCTTGGTGTGTCTACATCTCAGGTTTTAGGCTTGAAAGGCATTCTTATCTTGAAATGCACATAAGTGGATGCTTAACTTTGAGCCAAAGCTTCCTAAGGAAATCAAAGGCGTCAAAAAGCAAGTGTCTCAAGCTGGGCACAATCCTTAGTGTGATAAGAGCAGAAGGAGCTGTGCTTGCTAAGGGTAACTTTCCAAGTGAGATATTCTGGTCTTTAGCAAGATAACCTCAGAGTCTGGTATTATTTTCCACTTAGACCAGGCAGCCACTGGTGATTTGGTAACACTGTGAAGAATTGCAGGGGACACTTTCTTCCTAGCCTGGAGAAGAGCCCCCAGGCTGCCTGCAGAACAAGGCAAGAAACAGTGAGCCCCACTGCTGTGCTGCTTTCGTGCTGAAGGCACAGAAATTAGTGGGGTTGCCACCAGAAAATGCAGAACGGTTGTGAGATTGCTGTAGGTTACACTGACTTCGGAAACCCACAAGACACCTGCACCCCGGCTACTGATCAGCATGAAGTCTCCACCAAATCCCTCACTTTTAGCTGTTGCCCTTGTACATGGAGCAGGAGAGATGATGGTGTAGATAGTCCTTTTATCACCTCATCTTCTAAGTAGACCACTTCTGGATAAGCAAGTAGAAATACTTAGTGCCTGTACCTGGCATTTCATTTAAATAATTGCCTACCTGTTAGCCATATAAAAAGTGTGTGAGGTTTTTGATTCTGTGAAGACAAAATCTAAGTGTACAGCATAGATTCATTTGAATGCTGTTTGCAATTTATGGACCATGCTTACACTTTATGGTACAAATACCCGTTTGTAAACAAAATTTCCATTCCAGCAGATTAACATGCAGACTTTGCAGAAACAACTTTGGAAATGGAATGATTAAGTTAATTGCACCAAATTTGGACTGTTTAGAAATTAATTTTAGAGAACAGTGAGATGTTTCTGGTCTTGATTAAATTTTATCAGATTCATATTGCAAGGCTGTTCCTTTTTCTTGAGTATAAGGTTTAAAATGAACTATGATGAAGCAGATGGCACAACTCTAAAGACTTTCACTTCAAAGTAGATGGTAAGTATATTACCTTCACAATGATATTTGATAACCTGACTGCTGCACACTATCCATCATACAGGAAACTCATAACCATGGTTATATATGTTGGAAGGGGGGTGGAAAGGAGCGAGTCCTGCACTTTATTGCAAATTTCACAAGAAATAAATTCATTCAGTAGAACCCACTAAAGTAGCTTTAGATATGCTGGAAGATAATACTTCTTTTTAAAGATAAGTGGAGCTATATTGATCAAATAGCTCAAAGGAAAGATTTTCATAAAATTGTGTTTAATTTCTCAGACGGTATTTCTATTATTAATTCTACGATGTCACTCAATGATTAACACCTTTTGATAAAAATATTGCAAGGCAGCAGAGATAAGGAATTCCAGTTCAAATGTTTGAAATTTTAGAGCATGCCAATATTTCTATAGACACCAACAATTGCAAAAATGTTATTAAAGGTTAAATTTATGTAGTGGTATGAATTGTGCTGAGATGTGTGTTCATAAAGGCATATTTCAATCTATTTTTTTCTGTGTTTAAGTTGCTTCACTAACCATCTTCAGAGACTTTGTGCCAGGAAAAAAGGGAGAGGCATGTGTCCCAAGAAAAACAGAAATTCGTTTCAAAACAAGTCTCAATACACAGGATGCATCAATTGTATTAATTAGAAGGTGCTGGGAGAATCATTTACATAGACTAAAGTTGAAAAAAATATGGTTGGTGACAAACACTGTAGAGATCAAGAGAAATTCCTTCCTGAAGATATGTTGCATTGCACTACTCCTAAATTCACAAGTAGTATAGCTTTTCAACTACACAACTGGCAGCTGCATGAGTTAAATCAGCTCAAAAGGTTCATCGAACTCCTGTGCCTGCCTTCTCAGCAATACTGCTAGAGTTCATATTTATCAGTCAGCACAATGGCTTCACTTGTGCTTTACTTTCTTTTTTTTTTCCACATTGTGTCCTTGCTATCAGATTTTTATGTCCTACAATCCTTCTTAACTCTGGCAGATTTCTTGTTTCACTGAAGACTTTTAAAAATGTTAAATGAACTTATCTTTCTCAAAAAGCTATGAGAAAATGCCTCTAAACTATACCTTGGGACCTGTGGTTCATAACATGGAGGTGCTTGCACTGAGGTTTCTCAGACAGAAAACAAAAAGCTACGTGGAGTAAAATCATATCATTAGAAGCAGCGTCACCTATGGAGAAGGATTCTTTAGGGGTCTGATGTATCAGCGAGCTGGTAACTGTAGTGAGAACTGTAGTTCTGCACCTGCCACATGCAGCCCAGAAAAATGCTGATCAAAGTTGTTTCTGACTGGTGCTCACACCAAGCAATCCAGGGAATTCAGTTTCTCTTCTGGGTGGCAGGTGTGCTTGCTGCATAAGCCACTGTCACAGATAGCAGTAATTAGCACCTGTGCCTGCAGTCTGAACTGGAGGGCCAGCAGCTGACTGGACATGACTGCACCTAAAGAAACTGTCCTTTCACCCGTGGGTATCCAAGGAATGCTAAGGGTTATCCCCAGAGATGGTTGGAGAGAGGCGTGTAAGAGACAAATGCCATCCAGCAGGTAACCAGCTCAGGTTTGCAGTCTAATTTTGCAGTAGTCTTTCCTCAAACACTATTATTACTATTAATGTACATCTTAAACAACTATTTCTAAGTCCGGTTTGCCAGCAGAACTTGGCTATTGAGAGAGAGGCTGAATATGAAAAGAAACAAGAGCAGGGCAGAGCACACCTCCATGGTTCCAGTCTGTAGCAAGTTCCCAAGTCCTAGGTCTACCAGCCACCAGCAAAGGTTTCCTTTAGGAGTTTGTCCAATCCTTTTTTGTATCATTTATACTTTGGTCTCTAGAGTATCACAGAATCATAAAATAATTAAGATTGGAACAGACCACTGGAGGTCATCTCATCCAGCCTCCCTGCTCAAGCAGGGTCCACTAAAGTGTGTTACTCAGGATTTTGTCCAGATGGCTTTTGAGTATCTCCTGGGGAGGAGATTCCACAGTCTCTCTGGTCAGCCTGTTCCAGTGCTCAGTTACACTCAGAGTAAAGAAGTTCTGCCTCAATCTTATAAATATTTCCTGTTATTCACTTAAAACTATTCTTTGATAACTGCATTGCCATCAGAAGTTCATACAAAACTGTTCATCATTTGTTTATCCTGATCATTATTCTGTACTTCTAATTCCAATATGAAAAGTGGGCAAGCAAAACTATATTCAGTATTCAGGGTGGGGGTACACCATGGTTCAACTCCCTTGTGAGGTAACATTTTCAGTATTGCTCTGAGACCTTTCCTGATAAAATTCCAGTAATCCACTACTTTTTTAATTACCACCAGGCACTGAATGGATGTCTTCAGAAAGTACCTTAAAATTACCCCAAAACCTTGTTCTTAAATGGTAAGGCTTACTTCAGAGGCCATTACACACAGGGTTATCCTCATGTGTGTTATCCTTAATTTATTAACACAAATTTTATTTCCTACATTTTGGTTCCTATCTGTTAGCCAATTATTAATCCAGGACCTTCTGTTGTATCCCATATTACCTCTATTTCTGTCAGAGACTTTAATAAGAGACCTCATCAAAAGCTTTCTTAAATCCTAAGTACTCTATAGTGATTATATTATTTGTAGGGATACCTGCTCCAAAAAAGAAGTCTAATTAGCTTCTGAGGTGTGTGTTTTTTTCTGAAAAGTTATGGTAATTTTTCCCTGATATGGCATATTTATTTATTTGTACCTTAATACTGTTTTGTTGTTGTTCCTACCAATTAGCTTTGTGAAGACATATCTAAAGTCTGCAGAAATATCATGTCTGTTGTTCACTGGATTACTCTTTATGCCTCTCTACTCTCCATAAATCCAGTTAAAAATGAAAACTGATACATGACAATATAAAATTGCTTTTTCTACTTTACTGCTTGTTTTTGTGCTAAGGCCCCTTTAACGGGTGTTAACATGCCACAATGGAAAATTAGCTGGTATTGGAAATTTGTTGAAGTCGACCTTATGAATTTGGATTTGCTCTAAGATACATTCTATTGACACTCTGAGACAATGGTTCATTTCTACCCTACACGTGGAATGACCTTTTTCTGAGAACTGTCCTATCCGCCTTTGCAGCCAGTGCAGACTGAGAGAATTAATTTAACTTTTCTGTTGTGGTTTTATCTTCCCTGAGTGCTCTCTTTATATAATTGGTTATCATTGAATATCAGGCAAGTTTCCCATTTCTTGAATATTTGAAGAATGGTGGGTTATTAAATTCTATTCCTTTATGTCTCTGAATTGTTTCATCTTGTTTTTTTGTGGTTTTATATTTCAGTAGTCAAGGTATACTCTATTCTCTTTCCCTCATTTGGACACAACTTAGCCTTTTCAAAGTATTTGTTTTATTTTTATTTACTTTGTTTTGTTTATTTTAATAGCACGATGAAATTTACTTTTCTGCTTTATCATGCCAGGTGTTTTGATCCTTTTGGAACTTTGGCTTTCGGCCTTTCATATATTCCTGATTAGTCTTCATGGGATTTGGTCATATTTCACTCTTTTGGCTACTCCTTTTCATGTCCTTGAAATAAGCTTTCTCATTTTGATATAATTTATTTTGCTTTGAATTAAACATTACTTTTACTAATTTTTTATTTCACATGCAGCTTTTTTTCTATCCAAATATCACTAAAGTATAGTCACAATTGCAGACTGCTTTTTGGATAGTTAGGTCTTAACAATTTGTGTATGGCTTAAGACTAAATAGAGAGTTGTTTCTTCCTTTGTGAGTTCAATGAGCAAATGAGTATCACATGAAACATATGAAAAAGAAATCCATAAATACACAGTATGTAAGATTTGCCTTCATTTTCCATTACCTAACCTGCAGAGCCAGAGTGCCTTAGTAGCATTTTGTGGCATGGATATTGTACATCACAATCTGTCTTTCCCTCTTCTGCTGAGCCACTGCCTAATGGCTTGTGTCTATCAAAACCAATGTGACAGATATTTAATTTTCCTGGAAAGTCTTATTGTTTGTTCAGTAGTGTCGCTGTCCTTTGTTTGAACCATTTTAATTCATAATCTCTCTTGAATATTTTTATAGACAAATAGACTTCTTAAAGGGTATTTTAATTATGTTAACAGCCATCAGTGATTTATAAGTCCCTTGGGAATTTGGCAGTAATGTAAGCATGGGCATTTGGCAGTGCTGGTAGACAAAGCAGAGAAGATCATGTCCCGTCCTGGTGCAGAGAGCAAATGTAACTGCAAGGCTCCTGGTCCAATGCTCACTGAAGTTAATTGGTGGCCCTCTGTTAAGTCCAATGTCCATAAAAATCCACAGTGGTTGTGGATCCCACATCTAAGTGTATGCCATAGTTAATTGAAAGTAGTGTAAAATTGTGCAAAAACAAACTGTGCTTGTTGGATTTGCATAGATATTAGAGGATATTCAGATACATAAATTTTTTCTTCCAGCTAGAAGAAGGCTGAATCTAGTTCTACCCATACAAGTTCCCCAGTGAATTTAACACTTCCTTCTCTTTGCAAAATATTTAAGGAGCAAACCTTCATTTTCTTAAATGCAGTTGTTTCGCCAGCAACTTTCATCCTTATTCATCTGTGGATACAGATGGGTTTGTACAAGCTAGCAATTTCCCAAACATTTATTCAAACAAAAATCATCCTGGCAAACAGCAATAAGAACCAGACATGAATATTGCTGAAATGACAACTACGGGAAATCTGAATAAGTGTTCATAAATACTCTCTTAAAATATTTGGCCAGGCTCCATTGAACATAGAGTATCTTTTCCTAGGTGGAGTAGAATATAAAAGGTAAATTTGCAATTAATTGTCAGGAAGTGAGAAAACCTTTGAAGCTTGTTTATAAGCCTTTCTTACCCACACAGAGTTGTGGAGAGGTTTCAGTAAATGGAAATTTGACATGCAGAATTTCGTGCTGGGTATTGAAATTTGTGATCCTCCTAATGAGAATGTATTGCTCTGACTGAAAGCTCCACATGAGCGAATCTCAGTCTCTTGCCAAAACAGCAAATATGTGAAAATGAGTATTGGTGGTACTGTTAAGAAATGCTGTGTTATGAGCACAGGAAAACTTTAGGATTATTTGAGAGACGGGAGAGTAAAAATCCACTCTTGTTGGACTATTCAGAACGGGTTACAGTAGTGGGCTGACAGCATTCTTTCGGAGGATGCCCTTATCTGCCAGGCCGTATTTCCTGCGAGGATAAACCCATTCAGGATCAGATTAAAAACTCTACAGCCATATGATGCAAAGTGCTGAGCTGGGCCAGTTGCTCCACTGGAACAAAAGTGTTGAAGATTTTGAGAAGGAGGGATGAGCCAGACAGCAGCCCTGGCAGCAACCCTGGCAGACTGGGTATCCCTTCATCCTTTCTTGTTCCCTTCCACCCTCAAGGCACTACAGTCGTGGCTCTCAGCTGTCCCTGCATTTCCTGTAAAATAGGCTTAGCCTTCCTCTTTCAGGTGGATACCTGCACAACTCAAACCCTTCTTTGTCCACTGTCAGGTTTGGGCACCAACCTCTGACAGCCCAGTCTTGGCACACTAAGTGACACGGTGCCCGTGTGTGTCACCTACAGCCAGAATTCCTTCCCTTCCCACACAGTGCTCACCTGAAAATGAGATTACAGTGACAGGAAGGTTCTCCAGGAGTTCCTTATGGATTTGTCACCAAACTCAGAAAGGGACAAACAATACTCTATTAAACATATGCCCATAACCATGCCCCAATGTCTTTCAATGTTGGCATCCTGAAAAAAGGGCAGGAGAAGGATGTAGTAAAGGTGGCATTGAGACAGTAATGTGCAAAACTGATGCTGTGAAGTTGAGTGAGGCAACGAATATTGAATTCAATATATTATAGGACAGCCAAAAACGGACAATGTTGAGTTAAGCCAAAAATCCAAACACGAAAGACAAATGAGCTATGCCAGACAGCTCTGGCTACGAAGACAGCAATCCCCAGAAAAATAATGAGATGGTGATGCAGACTTCAGCTGAAAAAAAATTGTAATTTAATTAAAACCAATCAGTGTGACGCTGTGAAGAATAGGTCTTCTCAAACAAACCTGATTTTATTCCCTGATGAAAATGCAAACTTGGTAACTACAGATTGATAGTGCAGATGAAGTATCTTAGATTTCTTTTCAGGCACTGAATCAGTATTTCAGAATATTTTTATTAAAAAAGCACTGTGCAATGTCAGAAAAACAGATGTCCCATAAATTTAAACTCCACACATTGATCTCAGCAAGTAAAGGGTGACTGTCAAATAAGGTTATTCACAGAGCTTGACAAAGAGTCTGATACCTCACCGTCTTCACCAATGATATACTAAGCATAATTGCTGACAAGACATGCAGATTTGTGAAATGGCAATTAATGGGGAGAAAAGGGAAGATTCAAATCTCTTGGTAAGGTAGGCCCAGTCTGGGAAAATGCATTCCAACACAGTCAGATGTCAACCGTAAATACAGAATAAAGGACATGTGCAGCTTACATAGGAGAATTGTGTCCTTGAAAGAAGTCCCAAATATGCTTTATAATTGTAGAGGAACTACCTTAAAAATTCCCAAATTTCCTGTAGAAGATAATGCCATCCTTAAGAAAGTGGGAACTTCACCTCAATCTAAGGATTGTTACTTTCAATTTTGGTATTTGTTCTGTTCTGTTGTCAACTTTTAAAAACCAGTATCAAAATATTGAAAAGAGCTAGGGATAAAACCCTAAATGATTTGAGGGCTGAAAAAAGTGCTTAGTAGCAGGAATCTAAATCAGCCTAATCTGTCTGGGTGTTCAAAAGGAGATACACCTTAATTTATCAAAAATGCTTCATTTCCTCCAAGCAAACAAAGCCGCTGGGAACTTCAGGGCTCTGCATCCTAATGGTTAAATGCAAAACAAGCACTGATTGCTGGTAAGCCAACAAATTCCAATTAGAAAAAAGACCAATGTTTTTGCTTGTGCTGGTGATTAACCACTGAGATAAATGACTGAGGAAAGTTCAAACTTTTGATGTTGTGTAGTCAAAATTAGCTGCAGATACTCCAGAACAGTTTTATCTGAAATGCATCTCGCTGGACACACTGCAGTTGGATCTGGAGCGAATGTATGGGCTGGAATTTGATCGGTGGTCAGATAACAAGAGCTAACAATTCTTTTGTCATTAAACCTTGGTCATTTGTGAATAGTTTTAATTATATAAGGAGGTGAGAAAAAGGTTTTATTTAAAGAGTAGCTTAATATTGTGTTTATTCAGCTGCCTAGGAACATCCAAAGTATCCTGTGCTGTGGATACTGATTGTAGAGGAAGAGAAACCCAGGGCAAAATAATCCCATCAGTCAAATTCAGCCCACTGTTTCAGTTTACATGCAGTATTTTAAGTCAGTATTTGTCCTCTCATCAGCAGTTGGTGCCTGTAATACATTTTGCCCTAAGACTACAGAGCCCCAGTTCTTATTGGTTTTGTTTGCTTGGGGGAAATTTCCGTTTTCATGTGGAATTTATACTTCACTTATTCTCTTACTTGTGACATAGATGTTGGTCCCTGTGACTGAAGAAAACAGTAAGTTTTCTAAAAGGATACAATGACATTTTCCAGTGGTCTCAATAATTAGAATACTGCTTTGTACCTAAAATGATTTAATCCATGTGACAGCCCATGCAAAGTAAATGAAAAAAAAAACAACCCAAACACTGTGAAAGAGAACAAGAACTTGATAGCTAGGTTAATTAACATTTTTATCCAGCTGTTTTTCTAGAAATTAATTCAGTGATAAATTTCTAAATATCTGTTTTCATTTTAACAGGTATAATATGGACATCAATATTTTCTGGTTGTTTCAGATCCCAACCAACATGTTATAACACAATCCCTTCATGCAACGAGCATCTCAATGTCCTTTTACAAGGCAACTTAGAGCATGGCCATGTTTGTAAAATCCTTTGTCCTTGTCACATCTACTTCTGACTTTTCTACTGAGTCCAGATATATGTGAAATAATGCATTCCACATTTGTCATAGATGTGTTGTTGTCTGTGAAGTGAGAAACAGAAATGTACTGGTACCACAAATATCCAAAGTCACATCACTGCTTTTTATAGTTCATATCCTGAGGACATATGAATAATAAAAGTGTCTTCAAAGTTCTGGTAAAACATCTGCATTCAGAACAATGGGTTGGCTTTAGTGAAGTCAATAGGAGCTCTTGACTGAAATTTGGCTGGGATGATGCTGCATGGTGATCCTGGAAGGTGCAGAATGCTCTTGCTTGATCCCAAATGGCACGTGAATGCTATTTAACTTTAAGCACTTGGATTATGGAGGGCAAGAACCAACCACACACTTGAACAATGCAGTTTGGGGGTAGCTGGCATGGCAATAGTGCCCAGTGCCTTACAAGATGAGGCCGGGTGTGCTTATCTCATGTCAAAAACAGGCTTTCTACTGATAAAGCAGACATTTATAAGGGACTCTGTAGTGGGTTAGTCTAGGGGGAAACCAAAACCCTTAGTACTGTGCATATCAAGGGATTATGGAAACTGATGAGTGGGTTAAATAAAGACAGGCTGCAACCCACTGGAGAAAAAAGGCAGCATTTTGGATGTGCTGTTTTGAAGTGACAGGTAAAAGTGAGTTGCTGCTGTCTTAATTTAAAGTGGAGTGCCAAAATAACTGATTGGCTTGACTTTCTAATTTCTAATTATTTTCTAATTTTATGAATAGAAGATCAAGGTAAGTAGGCAGCTAACTGAGTGTTGAAACTTAATTGTATTTACCCATGTAAAAACTATGATTTGTTTTAAAGTACTTTGTTTGTTTTGCTCTAATTACTCATTTGCTGTACTGGATTACTCTATGGTAAATGTCACCTGGACTTTTTTACTCTTCCTTTTATAATTAATAATTTTAGAGTGCTAATTTGTATGTGCTTAAACTCTTGAGCTTAGACAGCTCTTTTATCATAATACATGCAGGAAAATAACACACAAAGCAGAAAAAGAAAGAAACTATGTGTGTCTCCATCACACAAAAACTTCTGATGTAAAAGGCTATTGGCTTGTTGGTTTTGCCAGGCTTCTCACACTTGTAAAAACATTAACTTCCAAGGACACTACCTTAAATTGTCTAGCCTCTAACAAATGCTAATTTAAAATTAAGAACACACAATGTTTTGTGAAACAGAAATTTTAAAATATATATATATAGATCATATTTAGAATAAGCACTATGTGTGCTTCATTTCTTAGTAGGCAGGTTTCATTTTTTAGCCAGCAGCATGCAGAAGGTGACTGGGAGCTACCATGAAAGGGCACTGGGCTGCCTTGTTTTGGGGAGAAATTTGTTAATATATAGGATTTTTGTTGAATCGTGCTGTTGCTGAATCAGCACCTTAGAAAAAGGGAAATATCTTATGGGAATCTTCTAACTGGCTCTACCTCTGACTCCAGTCTCATCATCCCATCCCATAATAATCATAGCCTGTACCTTTCTTTATGTTGCCTCCTAGTCTTTCCTACAACTCCCTCTCCCAGGCCTGTATCTCAGAATCTATGTTGGTATTTAGAACATTATCTAAAAATCTCAGTTGACTTTTCATTGTTTTCAGAAGGTAGTGCCTTCTGGAAAAGCACCCAAGTACTACAAAATCACTCATCTTCAGTGCTGTTCTTTTCATGTTTTTAACATAATCCACCAGATTTTGGTAGTTTGGAACACTCGGCATAAGCATCTCTGAACCCCACAGAATGGTGCCAATGGCACGTGAATTTTCTTTAGGCTGAAAGAACCTAAATGCCTGAGCTGACCTGCAAGCTTAGTTTTCAGACAGGCAAAGAATTTGAAAAAAGCTTTGTAGTCATTACAATTAGATCATAATTATCTTTTTATTTCTCTAGGTTGTTTCAATATAAGAATAAAATTAACTTTCAATCTGATTTCATTGGTGTCCATTGAAGATTTGCTACTGATTTCTGTAGGAAGAAATTTTTTTTTAATTATTATACAATTTCAAGGCAAATATACATACATATAAGCAAAATGTACATGTATATGAGGAAAGAGGGCTATAAAACATGGAACCTGAGGGAAAGCCTGTACATCTTACTAATAGAAACAATATTTCTTCAGTTTGCCTTATTTTTGTGTAGAAAGACTTCAGGGATACATTCTAAAAATGTAAATCTTTATAAAGAATTGCTCTGTGGTAATGTATATTTGAATCTCAGGGAAGCTTTATGCTGCTATTAATGATCTTTGTGGTGACAAAGGCCATTGTTACTTAGAAGAAAGGGAAAAGGGTGTTCTCTATACTGTACTCAGGAGCACCAATAGGCAAAAGCATACATTTTAATAAAATAGGAAAGGGGTGGGGAACACCTGCAAGCACAGATGCTTTACCCTTAATTTCAGCAACTTTGATTTTATTCAGAGCATTTAAGTTCTCTACGTAGCAAGAAGTTCTGCTTCACTGCCAATTAGGAGTAGACCCAGTAGAAAAGAGGGATCTAAATATGTGTCACAGTTAAATGAAGAGAACAAAACAAAACAAGAAATGTTTTACCTTAAGCCTAATGCACCTTGAAATGGTGATTGGCTGCACTTAGCTACAGAGAAAAGTGATTAATTCATGTATTTATTATGGAAAAGTGCTTTGGACAACTGAATTTATTTCAGCATTAAGAAAATGTTTTATCCTGGGGCACTTTTAAGAGTCAAGGAAGCACACATGATAGGGGTTCTTATTATAAATGTTAACTCATTGATCACACTCATTGAAGAGGTTCTGGATCAACTTTTCCCCGAGAAGATGAGAATACAATTTTTTTGAAGCATTGCTGTCAAATGTGGCACTGTTGTATCTTGCAAGAGCTATTTATGTGTTTGTTATTCCAAGTGGAGGCTTGACCCTGACCAGTGGCCAGCCACCCACAGAGCCACTTGCCCTCTCCTCCCACTCTGTGCCCAGGGGACAAGGAGAGAACACAGGCAGAACAAGAGTGAATCCAAAGAGCTGAAAACCCAAACACAGCCCCACACAGGCTGCTATGAGGAAAGTTCACTCCATTGCAGCCAGATCCAGTAGAGCCCAGCTCAAGAAACAGCTTATTCAGTGATTAAGCCACTCTCCTATGTGAAAGATGTATTTTCTTACCCTCTCATGTTGAAATTGAAGCTGTATTGCCCACTTCTCTGATGAGTGCTCTAAATGCTGAAGTGCTTGATTTGAACTTTTACACCTGCAGAGGCCTCGTTGAGTTTGTAGCATCACAGTGAAACTTTCACAACTAATACCTTATAGATAAAGGCATTAGCATTTCAAACTCTAGTCACTCAAGGACTCAGAAGTGTAAAATCATTTAATCTTGATTTACAGCCTAGAGCACTCTTATGGACAATTTCTATGTTGAATGCTTTGTGCTTAAGTAGCCTGGATACCTGTGTGACCAACGGTGCTGATGAGATATAGGAATATATTACAGATAAATGACATTTCATACACTTCAGCTGGAAAGTTTCTCCATTTTTTAAGATGTTCCCAAGTATTGTAGAAGTTGTGGTGTTATGAGAACTTCAACTGTTTTGAAATAGGAGACATATTTTAGGAGTGCAGAGTAGAGACACAGGTATAGCATTAGTTCCACTTGAGCAGAAATTTCCCGAGACACAGTCCAACTCAAAAATCACACAATTCTCCAAGCATCTTCTTCAAGGACTCCTTACATTGTATAATTGTATGTGTGCACTTAACCCACTTTGAAATCCAGCCTGGTAAGTCCTTTAATACCAATAATTCTCTTGAAATGTTCTAGAATTTAATTCCTTTTACAATTAAAAGCTGCTTAATGCTTTACTTTTGAATGTTGCTATGGAGTTTGTTTATTTGTTTTTGATCTGAGAAGGAGACTCTGCCCTTGTATAGCTCATTTAAAGTCACATCTTCCTGTCTTTCATGATCTTGATGGTTACTCTTTGAGATATCACTATTTTTTCCATTATCTTGTAATGCTGGATATCAGTGCAGGAGCAGTTGTAATACTGTGAAATAGAGTTAAGGTAGTACCACACTTATTTACATAACTAAACCCCAATTCTATTGTTTTTTTCTAGCCACAGAATTACCTTCAATGCTTATCTATTATAATTTTCAAGCCAGTAATTGCATTCCATGATGGACTCCAAGAACCTGTATGTGCAGCATTTTTAGTTCCTGAAATTTTAAATTTATGTGTGTATTTTACTGTGTATTTCTTTGTCTATGTCCAGTTTACTGATTAACCTAGATCAGACTGCATTGTAACTTGTCTCCCAGTCTTTCTGTCATTTGCAAATGTTATTGGTAATGCTTTTGTATTTTTGTTTTTCCAGGTCACTGGTTAATGTTAACTTGTAAAATCTGAGAACAGATCCTTATGGGACACAATAAAGAGGCACCCAATCAATTAGTGTTCCTTTACTGCAAGTATATGTTGAAACCTACCAGCCAGACTTGAATCTATTTTATGTCTGCAGTACTGATTCTTATCATTCCAGGTTCATAGCCAAAATGTCACACAAAATGAAGGTAGATGTCCTGTGGAAACTGAACTGCATTGCATTGCCATTGGTTACTTTTGTTAATCAAGATTATAAATCCAAAGATAAAAGGTTATTTGGATAACTCAATTGGAAATACCTGGTTTCCACATACATATAATGATTGGCAACTCTTACATTGCCCCATTCCCTTAATTTTTTTTTTGTACACAAATTCCATGTCAGCCGACAAAATAACCTGGTTTTTTGTCCAAAATGGATGTCAGGCTGACAGACCAGTAATTACTCAGGTTAACTCACTTATCCTTTAAACTATTGCACAACACTGCTTTTGTTGCAGTCTTCTGGCACCTCACAACTTCCAACAGCTATTGAAAATAGTTCTTAGTAGTTCAGTGGCTCGTCAGCAACTTCTGTCAGAAGTTATCTGAACACATCCATTTAAAAATGCCTGCCTTTTGGAGCTGCCACTTGATTTCCTTCTGAGTTGGGAAGGGAAATTGCCATTCATCATCCCCATCAACACCGTCATCATCTTCTGGTATGTATACATTATCTGTCTCTTTCCCAAAGTACAGAAAATAAAACCTTATTAAATGATCCTTTCTGTTCTGCAGAATCCCTTCTAGCACTGACCCATCATCATTATCCCTCTTTTTCTTTCTTTTCTGTAGTTCCCAGTTTCTCTGTTACCTTTTGGACTGCAATATCACCCACCAAATGGCATAATTTCATTTTTTTTCCATAAGAGGAAGGCCAGTCCAGATCTAAGCAAAGAAAGTGGCTGGGAGGGATGACTGGGAGGGGCAGAGGAAGGCCCAGCTCTACTGCCCAGTTTGTCTGTGCTTTTTTGGCAGGCAGAGCTGGGTGCTGTCATTAAGGGCAGGAGCTGACCCATGAGGCAGCAACTGCTGCTGGGGGAATGCCAGCTCCCCAGAGCAGTGGTCAGGGCTGCTTGCATCCACATTTTAGGATCTGCCAGGAGTGACCAACCTGCTGCCCCAAAGCTTTCACCCTGCCCTGAATCCCAGGCCCCCCCACCACCTGCTAATGCTTCTGACTAACTCCGAGCCAGCTCCAGTTACAGAGCTGCCTGTGTAGCAGATGGCTGGTGGTGCTGTGTGTTCAGAAGATGGAAAATCTCTAATGGGGCTGCTCAGAAAGATTGCCCAGTCAACATTTGGCAACTTGAGTCATTGTTGTGCCTTTAGTTGTGCCTACAGTTGGGTTTTGCATTGGGGAAGCAATGGTATTTTGTTTCTCAAGGATGGTAAGCACAGCAGTGTTCTCAGGGGAAGTGTCTATTCCAAGTGTCATGTTCTGACATAACTCTATGAGAAAAGAAAGAAAAATACTCATTTGTGGTTAAAAAAATCAACTTCATAGAATCCCATTGGTGAGAGACAAAACCAGTTCATCTGTCTCTTGTTGTGTATACGTACATGAACATACAGAAGTGCTTCAGATGTTTTTCATTGACATTGTGTTTTATGTTCATCAACATCTGTTAATATGAATATCCACTCAGAATAAAACATTGCTTAGGTGAGAACAAACCCCTAGTAATCCACTCAAATTAAGTTGTCAAGGAAAAAATAGTTTGCAGAGATATAGAGAAATATTAAGGAAACCAGAAAGCTTTCTGCCTTTGCATTTTCTTCGGATTCGTTAAATTAGAGTGCAGGCATCATGTCAGATGAGCAGCAGTGCTTCTGAGAGTGCATTTATCAAGTCCTAACAAGAGGATGAAGGAAAATTGAAATGCCATTTCAACCTTATTCTTGGTTAAAAGTTGGGTACTAAATTTTGCACTAATTCATTTTGACAGATGATACTCTGACAGAACTGACATCTATAACAAAATGTGACTAAAGTGGATGAAATTCAGGAAGTGATGTTTCATTTTTTTTCCCTAGCACTATGTAATAGATAATTCAAAGTTGGATTTCTTTTGCCTTAAATCCATTTATCTTTGATCATCAATACTTTTTGTTATAGGCAGAAATCTACTCACAAAAACAGCAAAATCATTAACTTCTTGTATTTTAAGAAAAATGAAATAATTACTCTGATTAATATTGCCTAGGAAAATTGTCCCATCTAACCTCTATGCCCGGGCAATGTGTGTGATAACATTTTAAAGTGTAATATTGTTAACAGTGTTTTCTGTCTCAGGTTAGATTTTTTCATTGGAAATGCTAACATTATTTTATTATAACTTCTTAACGGAAGATCAAGTGCTGTGGGGGGAACTCTTGCAAGTCACTTTTCTATAGAACTTCAGTTACAGCTCTCTTTGGGGTGTAGAGTTGAAAGCAAGGCTGGCAGTGAGTGTTCCAACAAGATTTTGCAGAGGTATTTCAGATATAGTTATTACTCATGATTGGTCGCTGGTTATTGAGATAAAATCTGATCTTCAGCTGAGAAGTGCCAGGTGAAACTCATCACACCAGGGTTTTAGTCCAGATAAAAGCCCTGTTGTTCCTGAGCTTCTCTTTAGATGTTACAACGAGGCTTCTCTAATGCTCACTGAGTGAAAGTGGTTACAAGGAAAGCATCACCCACAAGTATTTTAGCAAGCAGTACAGGGCACTTCACTAGTTCAGAGTTGAAAAGGATAATCAGATAAAGTTCATTTGGCTGAAAACTGCTGTGCAATAGATTATTTCAGAAGGTCCCTCTATGTTAATTAAGTAAATAAAATTTCCCTGTTTTTCCATTTTTTTAATAATTGCAGTAAAGTGCCAGATGATGCATTAAAACTACTATCTTTAAATATAATCTTTGAATAAGAAGTTAAACTTACCCCTAGCAGAGTTTGGTGATTTAAATTTTTTATCAGATCCTATTTTGTTTCCTCTCTAATCTCTTCATTTTGTTTTTAGCATGTCTTATTAGTTTGATATGCCCACTTTGTTAGCTAAGGAAGACATAATATGACAGTTTGGAAATACTGTCATTCTAAGAATTGTAAGAATTCTCAGAGGCATTTTATAAGCCTGCAACCCTCATTTTTTCAGCAGTCATTTGCTTGAGCCTGTTTTTGAAAAATAAAATCAAGAGATATTCAGTCCAGATAATTTTAGACTTTTTTAAAGGAGCACTATGGAAATGTTTTCTTTTAATTTAATAAGAGCTTGAAATTTCTCAGAAAGCACTAACCTAATATTAGGGCAGACAAACTACTTAAGTAAAAATGGAAATCCTTATGCAAAAATACTGTGCCAGTAGTCATCAGCCTTTATTATTGCTATAGAGTAAAGCCTTTTCACAGAATCACAGAACCACAGAATATTCACAGAGTTGGAAGGCATCCACAAGGATTGAGTCCAACTCCTAAGTGAAAGGCCCATACAGGGGTCAGAAAAAGGAATACATTGATATATGTTTCACTTCAGCTGACCTTTACCAGACTTCAAAAGCTTTTTGCAGGGCCATTCGTCTTTTCTGATTCTTTGGTAATCTTGCCTTGGCTCTTCCACTCATAAATAAGATGTATTTGATGGTTTTCCAGAGCTCAGTAACAATATCTAGGGGTGTTTTTTTTTATTGCTCTTAGATTTTTCCACTCTGTGCACTGAGGGTTCTTTTAATTAATCTCAAAAGATAATTGGTTTATCTCTTATGTTCCCAAAAGCCTAAGAGTGGGCCTTGTCAACTATGCCTTTGTGCTTTTAAACGTGGCCCTGCTGTACTGCTGTAACTGCTGGAAATGCAGTCCCCTTGCATCTCTACAGACAACAGGCACCCAAGAAATATATATTGAGGAATGTTGGAACCAAGAAAGGCAAAAGTGAGAAGAAAAGTGATGCTGATATTTATTAAAATCTCCAAACTTACACAGCCTTCACCCCTTGACCTTCCTGTCCATCAAATTGCAACAGCATTTGTAAAATTGGCAGAAATATATGCCCCAACTCTCTGTTCTGTGTTTGCACTCGTATATGCATGTAACCTCAGATTCAATCAGTGAAGTCTGCATCCTCAAAAGAGTAGATTTTTTGTCATCACTCTGGCATTTAACGTGCTTTCCAACAGTTTATAAATAGTCAAGTTATCAAAGCTGAAAATTGAGGTCTGCCTAATGCGTCTCCTTCTCATAGTGTGTTGTTATGCATAACCATATGCTTTTCTGATTATATTAAAACCTGGACAGATGTATATGATAAGACTGTAGTTCATTTGGAAATACCATAGCAATGTGAGATATATTTTTGAGGATAAAGCCAATCTTAGACACAAAATCTCATACACGTAAAATACAAAACCTAATTGTTCTTAGGTAGGAGGGAGGATTATAGAAAAGTCTAACTGTATTTTAAGTTAATTCAAATTCTGTCCATAATTTTTAGGTTCATTGTTGCTGATGATTTTGCAGGAAAGGGCTTGCTCATGGCTGTGCCAGTAACTCCTGCCATCAGGCTGACATTTCAAGAGCAGCCTTCTGCATTTGTACTCAACTCCCAAAACCACGTTCACACCCTGCCCTAAGCCCTGCCCCTGGAAAGGGGCTGCAGTGGCAGTGGGAGAGAGGCCATTGCACTGCCCAAACAGGCAGCCCAGGCAGTTTTTGGTGGGCATCTTTCTCTCTCCATATGGGAGAGCAAGAGTTGGAATGAGCTGCTTTTCATTGCTCATGGAATTGGTGCATGTTGCATACGTGAGGGAGTTCCTTATCTCCTTATTCCTCTGGGTAAGCACCCTAGAGGGGTTCAAACTGAATCCAGGAAGAAAATAGGCTGAAATGTGTGACAGCAATTTGTGTATGGTTTTATTTATCACTGACAGTCTTTTCTCCCTCCCTTCCCCATTGATGTTTTATCTGTGCAATCAGGAAGTCTTGAGCTGGATCCTAGGGGTGCCAAGGGAAATGTGGAAAAAAAAAGTGCAGTGGCTGATTTCAATATTATCTTCTAAGGCTTAAACAGTCTCAAAGGAGATGGAGAAAAATTTGCATTCAGACCATATTTTAAACCAAAACATTGTTCACTCTTTTTTGAAGACATGGATGGTGAAAAATATACCAGTATTTTAGAAACAGAGAAATACTGCTGATAAGGAAACAGCTTAATGTGTTCTGCACCATCTAGGGGAATCCCTGTCACATAAGTGGGATCTGCCCAGTCCTTGAGCATCTCTGCTCTCATGCAGTGCAGACTCACAGATGCCCTGAAATTCCCTATTCCAAGCAGCTGTGGGTTTGTTTCCTTACACAACTACATACAGAAACACCACCCTTTTAATCCAATTTAATCATAGAGTCTAACAGGAGAGTGCTCTTCGAAATAGGGTAGGGCAACCCTCATTTAAAGGTGTCCTGTAAGATCCCTGTATCACGATCATCTTCTCAAAAGACAAGTGCATGCAAACCATAGAAACAAACTATTCAATTGCATGAAAAAGAAAACATTTACAATTAATAAAAGGGACATATCAGTGGTATATGACTGGTATATCTCTTAGTTACATCTTAAGAAGAATCATTATTTTCTTTCTACAACAGCAGGTGAAGCATTGGTATTTTCTATGCTATTTTGATGAAATCTTGGTTCTGTACTAACAATCATCAAATCTAACAAATATTATGGAGGAGAGGAGATTATGTGAGACTTCTATAAAAGTCTAACAGATCTTATTCTAAGTGCCAGAAGTGCTTTGTTGGAGTGAGAAAGAGTTTGTGTGAAACCACAGTGCTATACAGAATTTGCAGTGGTCTTTGCACTGCTGATTTTTTTTCTCTAAGAAGAGCCATCTATCCTCTGCATCGATTTAAAGTTTTATGAACCTTCTATGAGCTTGCTGTCATAAAGACCCTCTCTGGTTTCTTTTGTTTTCTTTTCTTTTAACACTTGTCCAATTTAACACCTCTGCTTAAATTTGTGTTCCTGAAGGTTAATGGTAATTACATTAATTAAAAGAGAAAGTGAACTTTTTTTCCTGGGGAAAAAAAAAAAGGAAAAAAATTATAAAGTGTCCAATATAGTAGAAACTGGAAAATTGTTTATTTTCTGATCTCACATGTGTTTTGCTATCAGCATCAATTCACTCATTTATATTTGGATTAGATACAAGGAGTCAATGATATATGGCCTGAGAACACTCTATGCATCTGAAAGATTCAGTATCTTCTCACTCATAGTTGCTTACATCTTGTCACAGAACATTATGTTATTTCATACCAGAGGCATGTTAGTGATGTCAGGTTATACAATGCTAAAATGGAATTGTAGTGTCTTGTGCTTTTGGATCAGAGAGAGAAAGAAATAAGAAGAGGAGAAGGAAGGTGGGGGAGAGAAAGAAAAAAGTGACAGAGAGATTAAGTAGAAAGTTATTCACCACCCTTGTGAATCCAGGGGTGTCCTGTTTGTCCTCCTCTTCTGTTCTTCTTATTGGTGGGTGTCCCACAAAACACAGAGTTCAGTGGAATAAAGTACATTCAGGTATCCTTGGAAATGTGCCAAGCACCTCCACTCTGCTGGGGAGTTTTACTCTGTCTTTTACAACACACTCTGGATCTGTTGCAACACCTTATCCACATCAGGTGGAATGACTCTTAGGAATGAGTCTGGGGAACGCTTGATGGGTCTTCGATGGCTTATGACCCTTTTTAAAACAAGACTCCTGCCTCTTATGTGAATGTCCTGTGTGAATGTGACATTCCCAGGGGTTGGAGGAGTTTTACAGCCTAGCCAGTTTGCATGAGGAAGGACTCTTTGTAGGATCTGCTCCTTGTCTGGCTTGTAGCCTCTGGTGATGGGTGTTCAGCTCCTCTGTAACAGAAGTTTTGCCATCATACACACAAAAACTCTTCTCCTCCTCCTTGGTTGGTGGGGAGAGTGTGCAAACCTGGCTTCAGCACATGAGTCTGGCCGAGCTTGGAGCAAGCCTTCCTGCCCCAAGCCCAGCCAGAGCTGATTTTCAACACAGCTGCTGGCTTTGGCTTTCCTTGTGGATACATTCTTCTCCTTCAGCCTTGCTTACTTCTTCTCAGACCTGACATAATTGAACAATAGTGCCACCTTTATTTTATCTCAAGTTCCCGTCAGGTGACTTAACTCACAGTCCAAATTTCCAAAATCCAGGAGGCATATTTAGGGTGGGATGGTGGTGACAGTGATGGTGGGAAGGTGGACTTCGATGGTAGCAGCCTCTTAATACAGTTTGCCCAAAGTCCTTTGATGATCTTAATAGTGTTTAAGGCAATTACGATTTTTAAGTCTCTTAAAAAAAGACTTAAAGAGACTCTCTAAGTCACCCCATGGTGCCTAGTCAGCTTTAGAGATTNAGTTCCCGTCAGGTGACTTAACTCACAGTCCAAATTTCCAAAATCCAGGAGGCATATTTAGGGTGGGATGGTGGTGACAGTGATGGTGGGAAGGTGGACTTCGATGGTAGCAGCCTCTTAATACAGTTTACCCAAAGTCCTTTGATGATCTTAATAGTGTTTAAGGCAATTACGATTTTTAAGTCTCTTATATACCCCCATGGTGCCCAGTCAGTTTTAGGGATGGATTTTCTGATGCTCCCAGTGGCAGAAGTACATGTGTTGAACTGCTATATTCCTCCTTGTCAAAAATAGATTTGTTGCTGGAGAGAAATCAATGGAATATTTTAGCGTGCAGATCAGACCTACCACACATGTTGTCATAAGATCAAGAGGCATCTATGTCAATCATTTATTGATTCAGCCACGGCAGAAACATTGAACACACTGAAAATCACTCCTTGATGAATACGTTCATCAAAACTCCTGGCACGTGATGGGCTGTGCTGTTTCCCAATGCTGGAGCAACCACATAGACTGGCTGAGGAGACCCCATAACGTTTTTGCCAAGAAGATCCCATCTGCACAGCTGCTGATGGATTTTTTCCTGGCTCTGAGCTGTGAGATCAGAACCAGCCATCACAATGCTGCCCTTTGGCCTCTGTCAAGGCCAAAATCTTTGCTTCTTCACTGTCAGTGAAGTGCCAAAACCGAGGCCAGTGGGACACCCAAATCTGCCTCACACCCTGCCACCTCTCAGCCTGCTTTGGCAGTATTTAATACAGTGTTCCTGGAGAGCTTGTGTGCAGCCAGCTGTGCAAGCAGGGCTGCCTTGCCCACAGTAGCTGCTGCGTTTGGATGTGCTCAATGCACGCACAGCCTCGGCCTCTCTCCCTCTGATGCCTTATCCCTGTTCTTAAAATCAGAGCCCAACACGGTTAGAAGGGAAAAAGGGGTTTTTTCCCTTGGTATTTATTTCAAGGATCCCTGGTGCACTCCATCCATGTGGAACACTCCCAACATGCACATCGAAATGCCCACCCCAAAATGCACACACACCATAGATCGGGTACAGAATTAGCAGAATTAGCACATCTATCAAAGATTCCCCAGGGAGTGAGGCCGAGTGAACCCCCCTCCCAGGAACCTTCCCCNCAAAAGGCCACAAAGGCATACAAAAGAGGTATAAAAGAAAAGGCAAAAAAATCATTATGGCATCACCTCCATGTCACACCTGCCACTCAGCCATCTGTGGTCACCTGCCTCCCCTTGCTCTCCTCCTTCTCATCCTGGGTTGCCCTCCCAAAAATCGGGACACTGTGGCAAAGGAGCCTGCCCTGCCATCAGCCTCTCTGGGAGCTGGGGTGGCACAGCTGCCAGGCTGCCAGCAGCCCCATCCTGGCCCAGCACAGCAGCTCTGCCAGCTCTGCCCTGTGCCCAGGGCATGCCACCAATGCCCTCTCCCCTTGGCCACTTCGCTGGTGCCCAGTTTCTCTGAGGGCTTTGGCCCTGAGAGGCACGATCTGGGAAAAGACAAGGTGGTGGGAGCAAGCAGGGCTGTGCCCAGCTTCCCTGGGACTTGCGGGGGTCTGAGGTTATTTTCTGGGCTTTGACAGAGGGCTACTCCTTGCTCTCAGTGCATCTTTCCAGGAACATTTGTTTAAGGACAGAGCAGCTGAAGCCATGATGGAATGACATGCTTGGGTTCAGATTGTTTTGGGCTGGGGACAGAAGGCTGCTGGAACCCTCTGGATGACCGTACAACTTGTGAGGACCCAGAAGCCATTCCTCAGGAGGTGTCTGTAAGCCCTGGCTGTAGAGGAGGCAAAACTTCAATGTCTGCAATGGTTTTTTGTCTTTCTCCATGAATTGTCTTTTTTTCTATTTCTTAACCCAGCAAAGGGTCCTTCTGTTTTCCCTCCAACGAGCAATTTTACAGGCCTGTGTAGAAGCACTGCCCACATCTCCTCAAGGGTGCACGATGCTTTAAGAACTGCATCAGGAGTGCTGCAAGTCCTGCCAAGTCCTCAGGCCTCCCCCAGTAGGTCCGGGAGCAGAGGAGGTGTCCTGGGAGCATTCCTGAGTGTGGACATGGGGGTGGGTTTGGGAGGACTCAGCCTGTCCGAGGTGTCAGCCCTGGGGTGCAGCCTCACAAGGCTGCACACGTGCAGACCTGTGTGCAATATCTCACTGTCTCATGTGTTCAGGCTTATCACTTTCTCCTACTTGGATCTGGCCATTTTTTTCTAGCTCTCAAGCCTGCCCTTCTAAAGTTCCTTCTTTTATATTACCTCTGTGGAAGCTATGTAAACTAAACTACTAATTAGTTAGTTACTTGTGATAATTCAGCTTTTACATTAATTTCCTGTACTAGCTCTGCCTGGATTCTCAACATTAAGTTACCTTTTCATATGCAGATAGTATGGAAGCCTTTGGGAAAAGGTATTTCAAATATTTCACCATTCAGCAGCAGACATGACATTTAACATTGTGTAACTCAAACATTTATATTGTATTAATCATTGCAGTTATGAACTCAGTTGGAAATGCTGGTATGAGTATCTCTCCTCAACTTTATTACTGAGAGAACCTTTCAAACTTATGATTTGAATTTGTTTTTTGTTTTGAATTCATTTCAGATACTATTGTGAAATTATATTCATTTTCATCAAAACCTTTAATGGACATGTAAAGCAAGGCAGACACTGTTTTTCTTAAACACATTTAAATTAAACCGCAATTATTTCTCAAATATTATAATAGTCTTCTGAATAATAAGTCTACAGTATTCAGGGATTTGCTAAAGCATACATCAAAAAGTTTATCTTCTGATTTGCAAAAAACCTGCAGGATTTATTCCAATTAGATGGACTGTTTCTCTTGTGATGGATAAGATAGGATTAGGTGTAGCTTTTTAGTAAAAAGACTAAGATTTATTACTTAGATGTTATTCCAGATGCAGTATAATTCACACCTAGAGCTGTGACTCACATAAATGGAATGTATCAGTGTGTAACAATCCTATATAAGCTAAAAGTGCCTTAAAGGTTGTGAACATTTAACTTTGGGGTTGTACTTCAGTTCAGTAGCTTTTTGGATATATTTTCCAATGGTGTGTGTTAACAGCCAGTAAAGAATAAAATTTAATAGTTCATTCATCACTCTTGAAATTTAATAAACATCAGATTAGCCACTGAAATTGCACTTCAGTAGGAGTAGGTCCAAGCACTAACTACTCTTTCACAAGAAAATAAATGTAAAATACTCCTCAGGAAGTAACCTCATTTCTAACATACTTTCCAGATACCTCGTGAGGCCATTGATAGTGCAGGTTTTTGGGAAGTGGTCATAGAATGGCTGACTCTTTATGGAGCATTTAATGATGTATGGCCTTCCAAGGGCCAGCCCATGAAAACATACAGTTTGTGAGTGTCTTGAGCCACTAAAATAAAATAGCCATCTTTAACTCTCAAAGTTACAGGGGAAGGCCAGAAACTGATTGTTGTGTGTCCTCAGGTTCAGAAAACAGATAAACTGTAGAAATATATTTTTAAATTTACCTTAATTCCATTACGTTCATACCCTCATAGTAGGGTACTTGTATACATGATTTTTGATTGCTCAAGGTTTTCAATCTTGTGCTTGAATGTGAGCTAACCTAACTGCAAAACTGCCAAAGCATGAGTGGAACTGAGGATATACTTCTTTCCTTCTCCTTGAAATGTCTGCTCATATTAAAATAAAAAGGGAATATTGCTCTCCTACTTTGATGTCACTTCTGGGTATCCTTGCTATAACTACCTTTTAAAATGATTTTACTAACTGTAATATTCACAGAAAGCTTAAACCAAAAAGAGATTATTACAGGAGTTGAAACTTAATTCTTCTATTTACTTTCCCCAGACTCATCAAGAAGCATAAAAAAATGTGTGAGACTTTTTTCTACCTATGCCAACCAAGAGAAGCAACCAACAGTTAATGTTAGGCATTACTAGATTAATTTTAATACTTTCTGAAGAAAACTGTAAGCTCCTTTCCTGATAAGTCATGATCAGAAAGATGAAGTTCAGCAAGCAAATTTTTTACAAGTACTGTGTGTCAGCTAGATTTGGAGCTGAAATAGTTTCATTAGAATATAAACCTCTCAAACTCCTTGTTAGATACGTAATAAGTAATCACTGGGTGTATGCTTTGAATACATTTAGGGAAAAAATGGTGTGATACCACATTTTGGCATTTTTCTTATTAGGGAAGTGTCATTTAGCACTAGTAGTCTCATTACTTCAGACTGACTTCACCTGTAGATGTATTTCTGATAAGAATATCAATGAGTTGTTCAAGATGTTGCACCTGCTGCTTTCAGGATGAAGGCTAAACACAACCACTTTAGAAAGTAGCAGAATTTTACCTTTTTCTGTATCTTCTTTACTGAGGTTACACATCACTATGGTGAGCTGTTGGCAAAATGTACTTACTTTGTAATTAATGACAAGAAGTAACCTAGCATTTAATAAAAGCGTTCTTATTTGAAATATAATCTCATTTCTCTAATAGTGTCAGGCATAGTGTATTGTTTAATGGATGTAATAATCATCTAATTCAGCATTTCAGCTTTTAAAACATATTTTTCCCTTGAACTCAATTTTGCTTAACACTAGAAAATAAAAAAAGACTAGCCTGGCCTTAGCAGCTCACTTTCTGCCTTTCTAGAAGGGCCTGAAGAAAACAGGCTGTAAACACAGATGGCTGAGATCTGTAATGTACCAAAGATGACTCGGTTCATTCATTTAGCATATCCTTCTGGCCTTTGTAAGGCTAGAGTGCAGTTGCTTGGAAATCTCTGATGAATCCAGGAAACTCTGCTAAGCTTCAATGAAGATGGAGTGCTTACAGTGTAGTTTCAATTTCTAATAGTGAGTTTTCTTCTCCATAGCTAAAGGATGGTAAGGCCTCCATCCAATACAAACTCTTTTTGACAGTGTTGAAGAAAAACAGCTGGGGAAATGTAAGGGAAATGCTGACTTCCAGAGAGCCATGGGTTGGTCTGGAAGGCAAGGTGATGGTGGTAAGGAGGACTTTGATACCTGTGTGAGGTAGCAGGTTAAATAAAAGCAACTTTAGAACTGAAGACATGGGGAGCTGGACCCAATCTAAGGAGCAGGAAGCAGTGACCAGTCCAGCTGGTCTTCAGGAGAGGAAAACCTCTAGTGAGTAGCAGTGATGGTCAACCTGTATTAAACTGTCCTTAGGGGCCAGTATTTGCAGGACTCATTTCTCTCTTCAAAGCCATTGTCCTTAGAGAAAATAAAACAGCCAATTCAGCATTCTTTTCAAAGCAGTTTTTTGTTTGTTTCTTCCTCTGTAAACCACTTAGAATGAAATAAGAGGTTTTCCTTTTAAGCTTTCCAGATTGACTGGGATTTTAGGTCTAGTGAAGTTTTTAATTTGCATGCTTTCTCTGCTGTTTTGTCCTGAATGGTAAAAGAATCAGAGCCCACGTACATGCAGAATTCTACTTATTGTGAAGTGGCCAGTACTTAGGGTTTGTGAAGTGATCTCATAGCCTAACTCACCTGCTTTGATGCTGTCTCTTAAAAACACCTGGGGTGAAATTTACTATGTGAAGGAAGATTTCTCAAAATAATTTTCTATCTGAACTCTGAAAAGAAACTGTGTGGTAAAGGGCAACACAGTAGGTAGCAAAGTCAACATTAGGGGTAGAGAGTTCACTGAAAAAGAAAAAACAAATCCTATTTGGAATAACTGATAACTGGTAAAACATAGCTTCTCCTGACATCAGTGCGATAGCCTTGGAAAAGATATTCTGGGAAAACATGGGAGTGCTGGATCCTTGCCCTTTTCCCAGTGACAAAGAAGTCTGGCAGGGGTGGCATGGGGTCAGTTCGATGGCCCTGGAAGCTGTGTGCCAGCATGGCTGCTTTCTATGAACATCCATGTTTGGGATAGACCAAAATAATATACCTTGGCAGATCCATTTCTACAACTTTTGGTTTTTTTAGTCTTCTACCTTCAGGGAATAAACATGGACTCTGACTTTTATTTGTAATTCTCTCAATCAAAGGTGTGGACAAATAGATGTGAGTGGTTGAATTATTACAGCTTGGAAAGTGAGTGCTTGTCATTTCAGATAAATTAGCTGATTCTGTATTGTGCTCCCAATTATAGCTAACGTACTTGTTTAAATCTGATGGCTGAACTTCTCTAGTTTGTAATTAACTAAGAGTATACACATGATTATTTAATATGATTATTAAATTCATAAGAAATACATTAAAGTTAGAGAACTTAAGCTTTTTCCCTTGTTACTGACCCTATTCAAACATTCTCCTGTGGCGTAGGGAAGCATACCATATTATAGGAGAGAAAACTGATGCTCTTTTTGCCTGTTTTTTTTTCTGTTCAAGCGGTCCAAAACTTTTCCCATCTTCTCAAACTTGTATTTGACAACTGTACAGTTACTGCCTTATTTCATATTATCTTTAGTTTTTACAAATTATTTATTGCAATGTGTCAGGAACTAACTTGATAATCAGATCATGTCCTTGCTCTCCTCTTCCCAAATAATTTGCCTTTGTGGTAGGGAAGATTCTAAATAATTATTCCTTGCTGTTATGTCATGCAGTCCTCTTGTTCTCATCTTTTCTCTACCAAAAAGCAGTTAATTAGCTGAATAAAAGAGATGTCTTGCAGTGAATCAATACTGAGCAGTGAAACAGACTTCATACCTCCAGCAATGTATTTAGAAGGTTGGGAGAGGTGAGCAAACAGATCATAATGTTGAGAGAGGAAAGAAGAGGACAAAAAATAGTTTCTCCCTTGTTAACTTGAAAAGGGGAACTTTCTTGTGATTGACTTGCCTCTGTAGTACCCTGGGGTGAAACTGGATTTTGTGGTTATCTTACTTGGTGCATTACCTTTGTTGTGTGCTTGCAGGGTATACGGGATTTTTTGTGTGTTCACGTTTGATCCAGGTTGTGGTTGCTGTGGTTTAGAGGAATAAATGCAGCAAATAAGGCTCTAATGGTGAGCAATAGGTGACCTCACCTGAAGAGATTACTCATGGCCCAGGTAGGTGTAGCAACTCTTGCTCCCCAGCTTTTGTCATTTTAAGTGCATTGGAGCATTCTTCCAGGCAGAGCTCTCTGCTGTGGGTTTTTTTGGGTTTGTAGCTGTTTCTCTGAATGGGTCTTAAAAGAGTAATTGGTATTTCCTATTGACACTGAAAGCAGAGCGAGAAGGAACAGTTTCAGTCTTTCTCTTCAGCATTATGGTCTTTAAGATTTCTTTTATTAAACAGCCATTAACCTATACTTCAAGGAAATATTCTGTTCCATTTAAATACGAATGATTCATATTTCCTTATGTTATTGTACAGATAAATCAATGGCTGATTTCATTCAAAGACAGAGATTATGTGGGACACATTATTTTGTTTCTAAGCCCCCTGAAAACACAACACACTGTTATGTGGCTTGGGAAGACCCACACAGACATTCTATGCATCCCTTAAGAAAACAATCTCCAGGATTCTCATAAGCACCTCATTGCTGAGCTGTTTCTGCTCCATTTCATAAATGAAAAAGAAATGGTTCTCTTGATAAAGAGGATGGGGACAAATTTGCAAAACAGCTGTAATAAAAAACCAAAACATATATAAGCCTTTTAGATGGAGCTCATGGGTTCTGCTCCCCACACTACTAAAGTGTTAATACAAGCAAGTAGTTCTAGCTTCAATATAGCTGTGGCACAAATGTAATACTTACTGGCTCACAGGAGCAATCTATGAGGCTGAATTTTTGTTAGTTTCTTCTTTTGTATGTCTTCTGTTGATCAAGATAACATCTTTGCTTTTTACTACAGCATCTTAATGTTTTTGTTAAGATATTTAACGCATGGTATGCAATGAGTGAGAATAATTACTACTATATGTAACTCTCAGTAGCATCTTTAGATAGGCAGATCCCTCTCAGAAATGGCCTTATCTACAATGTTTGCAGTGGTGAAGCAAAGCTTCCTTTGGCACTGAGAGAAAATATTATGAAAATCCTCTTGGTAAAATTGCATCATGATAGATTTAGATTTTATTTTTATACTGCTGTACAGAATCTGCATGAAACATATAAGGAAAATATCTGGGTTTTTGAATAATGTGCTAGTTGAACAGACCTTAAAAAAAGTTGAAAAACTGCAAGGTATTGTGGAGCTCAAAGTATGTTACTAGCTCACCTAGTTTTGGGTAGAGGTCAGAGAGAAAATCACAATAATAATTATTTTGCCTTTCACTGCTGATCCTGATGGTAAAAGGCAGTTTCAGATAAGATTAGCTCTTTTATTCAATGGCTCTTTCAAAGGAAGAAAAGGTCCTAGCCTGGGGCCCTGGTGTAACTTCGCTGACTACAATCATGCAGAGATTCCTTTCATGACATGTTTCCCCTCTCAGTTGTTGTCTGTGTGTGGATTGAAATGGATGTACCCACCAAGCTGGTACAGAGGGCTGTGTTCTCGGCTGTTGCACAGAATTAATTGGTGTTTTCTATTCCATATATGCCCTTACATTGTCCATACCCCAGTAGCTGCGTGCATTGAACAATCTATGTCACATGTCACACGGTTTTTTTCTCCCTGATCCTTTTCCCTGGAGGGGAAAGACGTGCAGCATGTTGTCTTGCTCTGGGAGCATGGCAAACAGATATGAAGAGAACCTCCTGGCTCACCAAGTCTCATCTCTGGCTGTTGCAGAAACCTGCTTTCCTGGAGCTGAGCAAGCTCCAGTCAAACATCAGACTTCTTTGTGCTGCTATTGGAGAGCTGTTATGCTACATTCATATAAGGATTGGAAATCTTTCATCTTGAGCTGCAGATTTTCTGCCTTTCTTTTTGCCTATTCCATCTTGTGTCCATGTTGTTCTTGATCCTAATTAGCTTTTTTCCTTCTGGACTCTCTGTCACACTTACTGAATTTATAGACACAAATCTTTCTCTTAGCATATGTTTTGGTAGGCTGTTGTACTGTTAGTACGGGTTTGACTGTGTTTGAGATAATTGTTATTTAATCAAAATTAAAGCTGAGAAAAATCGTTCCAAATGGATTTACTTTTCCATTTCTTGCAATCATTAACTTGAACTACAGCAGAATTTGTGCTGTATTGATGTATGTCAAAATCCTTTCTTAAAGTTTGGGTAAGAAACCCAACATTTTTTTAATATGCGTTGCCTAAAAATCCAGTAAGATTCAGTTTAGTCTCTGTCCCTCCTTAGGTAAGACTTCAGGAATAATCTTACTGGTTTAAAAGGAGTCTGTGTTTAACAAAGTTCCACATGAAATTGGGAAATATGTCCTTCCAAAGCATTAAGTGCTTGCCAAGGGCAAGTCAGTGATGAGGTTGTCCTGCCTCGGCCTGGGACCTGAGGCAAGTCATCAAAGCAGTACAGCTCCAACTGTAGTGCTTTGGAGTAAGCCCCGTGGTGACTGCAGGTCCTGGACTATAAACACCTGGAAATACCTCCATCTGTGTAATTTTCAGTACATGACAAGGCCACGGTGTTTGCTCAAGTGCAGGGCTGTGGGACGCGGCTGCAGTGCTGAGCCTGCAGGGTGGAATTCTTGGTGGGGAGTTCCCACCAGGCACAGATCTTCCTCTCTCCTCTCCCCCCCACGGCCATGCAGGACTGCTGCTCCAGAGTGTGTCTGGCTCACAGAAAAAGAGGCAGAATTGACCTAATTGCTGAATATGATGTTGAGTCACAGGCTAGAAAAGAGGCCATTCTGCTGTGCTTCAAATTTATGAGAAACTAGGGCAGTTCAGTGCAAAGGGCTCGGGAACTTCAGGTTTGTGTTTGACACTGGACTTGTTAGGTTTGTCTGTAACTTAGTATGACAATGACTGCCACAGTGTCTGCGTAGTGTTGATCTGTGGCAAATGATCCACGTTTCTGGAAAAATGCACTTTTTTCTACTGGATTTACACAGAATGCCTAAACTGTCTCTTGCTGCATTTTCTTTCTGATGGCTATATTTTTGAGGAGTTTTAATTTTTTTTTTGGTGAAGAAATTTAGGCTGATTCAGAAGTCTTTCTCTTTGCAATTTGCTGTTTAAAACTGTTGCTGGAAACAGGGAAAAGGGACTTCTTCAGTCACCCTTTGATTGAAAAGGTCTGGGTCTAGAAGTGATCAGCATATCTGATTTTACTCCCTCCTTAAACTAAGGAAACATTATGGATCTGGATAGCATCAAATTAATGATTCTCATTTTGAACCATTTCTTGTTACTGTTAATAAATATGGGTTTTTTAGTCCATCTGTTCCTCTTGTGTGATGGATGTTCATCGTAAGTCCTGTGCTCATGTTAGGCATAAAATATTCAAAGAAAACTTGGGGTTTCACCTGTCTCCATAGCAGAAGGCAGATTGAGTTTTGTAAAATTGTTGTTTTGGCTTGATAAATGTATAAATAGAAATGAATTTGAGAGTCAGTTTTTATATGTAGTTTCTTTATAGTTTGGACCACACAGTTCAAATATTTCTGTCTTGGAAAGGATTATTTCTGAAGTTCTTTCAGATAGGAAGTCTCCTATTCTAAGAGAAACATCATCAATCCTAAATTTTAGCTGTCACAAACACTGCTTGGTCAAATTCGTATAAGTGACTATGAAAATGTTACCAGATCAGCGTGTTTTAAATTTGCATCCATCTTTTATTCACTTTTGTGAACATGGACTGCACGTGATACTGACAGCTTGGAATTAAACCCTTTTTTCTCTTTCCTATGGCTGTTTTCCTAAACTAGCTCAACTGTGTTTTTTGCTGTAGAAATGTTAATAAACCTTCATTCTTACTGTCTGATCTGTCCCCTTTTCTAGGTATCCATCCCTTGTTCAAATATCCCCTTTACTATCCACTGTTAAGTCAATGTAAGAAAAGAAACTTGCAGTCTCCAGTTCTGTTAAGACCAACTTGGATACTTGGATACCCTTTTGCTCCACTGAACTCTGAGCATGTTCACTTTGATGGATCTCCTTTGCTCTTCCTTCTGCTAATCTGCTGATGCTACTCGACTTTAGGGGGGGAAAAACTATCAATTTCCCATCACCGTCCAACTGGTTAAACGCATGACACAATCTATTTTTTTTTTTTTTTAACAGGAAATTATGGGGAAAGTGGAATGGAAGCCTTCAAAGAGCTGGCTGCCCAAGAGGGTCTCTGCATTGCTCACTCTGACAAGATCTACAGCAACGCTGGGGAGAAGAGCTTCGACCGGCTGCTGCGCAAGCTGCGCGAGAGGCTGCCCAAGGCGCGGGTGGTGGTCTGCTTCTGCGAGGGCATGACCGTCAGGGGCATCCTCATCGCCATGAGGCGCCTGGGGGTGCTCGGGGAGTTCCTCTTGATTGGCAGGTAGGGCTCTGAGTGTGATTTCTCTGCCTTTCCTCTCCCCCTCCTCCTGTGAACTGACCTTTGATTCCGGAGCGGTGCAGTTTACGCTATGGGTGATTTCCTTATTTACTTGTCTAAAGAGTGAAAAGTGGCAAGATGGTAGAGCAGATTCCCAGGAAGGAGATATGAAGATGTCTGCCAGCTTGATCAGTGGTGATAGATTTTGTTGAAGTAAATGTTAATTACTGTTTTATATGAATATATGACATTACTGTTTTTGTGCTTTTGCCCCCTTAAGAGGAATGTTTCATGGACAGATTTTTAGACTGAAGTAGGGAGTGCAGAATTCTGGTTTCAGCGTGTGATCTGTGACATGTGACAGAGTTTCATGTGTTTAACTAAAGATGGCCCCTCATAATTTGGAACCCCAAATTACCAAGTGTTTTTGATTACTGGAACTTTTTTCCAGTGTTGTGATTACAACCTGGCATTCTCAGTTGTATATTTTACAGTGATCTTTGCTGTTGAAAGATGGGGCACTGGTATTATTCCGGCTGGTTTGGTTTTTAAAACATCAAACTTGCTGATGGCTAAATGAGTATGTATGTGTGTGTTTATATCACCAGAGTTACAGTGCAGATGTGTGTTGGACAGGAAAAGGCTGTTTTTATCAAAATGGGAATGGTTGTTTTGTTCTACTAGAGCTTATCTTTGTAGGTATTCACTGAAATATGATCATTTTAGTTCTACCACATACTTTATCCACCTATCCCTTTTTGTGATAATTCCTATTTTGAGGCATCTTTGACTTTCACCTTGATTTCTGCAATGTCTTTGCCCAGTTTTCTGTCTCCATTAACCTTGCTGAAATGATGAGGATGGATATTTTTTGTCTTCTCTGTTAGAGCTGATGTCTGCTTTAATCCTTCTATTTACTCTCTATTTATTTCTTATTTGTAATTTTAACATTCCTTGAAGGAATGTTTAAATTAATTCCTTCCAGGCCTTTGACAGTTGTTTCCATGCCTACCTAGCTTCTCTTGTCACCTGATCTTATCAGACTTCTTTTTGTCCCATTCTTCCCTAAAGTCTTTGTATCTGACACTGTTGTGACTGGGATCCTCTCCTTTTGCTCTGTGCAATGGTATTGTCTTCCCCTGACTGTATTGCTCCTCAAAACCCCCAAATGTGATTTCTACAAGCCAGATAGCTAATCTGGCCTAAGGAACAGACTGAAAGCAGTCACTCTCATCAATTTTCTGTTGCAGTCTTTGTTTTTAATCTACTTGAAGTTAAGGCTGCGTTTCCAGAAGGTTGTGAAGATATAGCATATTTGGAGAACCATCAGCACTGAAATGAAACAAAGAGTGAGGCTGTATTGAAAATGGTATGTTCTAGATCGTGCACATGTGGTTCACCTGCATCTTTTAGTTTGCATCAATTGAAATGAATAATGGAGGGCTTCAGGAATGATGTGTTTTAAGTATGGGTTTTCAGTGAATAGAAGAAACTGAATACAATAAAATTAGTCTCAGTGACAGCATCCCATGTGTTTTAATAAATGCCCTGCAGCTTTTGGCAGTGCTGTGCTTTCTTTGTGTATTGTCTCTGCAGTGATGTCTCTTTGTTCACTGATTTTGGTGCTCCCTCTTATGCTGTCCATATAGAGAACCAAAGAAATTAGACCTCCTACATTAAGCCAAAAACCTTGGTTTCCTACTAGACCACTTTCTCCATCTCCTACTCCTTGCATGTGTGGAACATTTCAGCTTAAAATTTTGACTTCAAGCCCTTACTGAACATAACACTAGTCCATAAAGTTCAGTTGTTTGTCTTAGAATGTGTCCAACAGTGCAATTCTGAGTTTTTTCGCAGAAATGTTCACCTATTAAATGATAATAATGGAGTTTCTTTGGAATCATTATATATTTTTCAGGTAGATTTTTATCCTTCTTCCATGCTGGTAATTGAGTGTGGGAGACTCCTTTTTAGGGCTGAGTGGATTTTGTTGATTGTAAAACAGGCTGGTTATTTCTTTGCATAGTCTGGATTGTGCACAACAGCTGGTTGAAATAAAAAGTATTATAGGGCTTGCACATGTTCTTATGTGCTTGCAGAACTAAAAGAAAAGACATTTTCTTTGAATTGTCCTAATTAAGTGATTTTAAAAAATGGCAAATTTAGCAAACTTGTGAATAAGTAAGTTGCAGTGGAACTGCAGAGCTATGAATTTGGTCATCTATATACAAACAGGAACCAAGGCACACATTAACATTACTTTGATGTGCTATTTAGTCTTTTTTATTCAAGTACCCAGCTAAGCAAAAAACTAAGAGCCTTTTAAGAACATTCTTTTAATTGAGGGAAGTGGGAGTGAATGGGAAATCAAGATTTTTTTTTTTTTTTTGCAATAATGAGCTAAACAAAGTCTTTAGTTTACCCACAGGTTTATTATCAGCCACATTTTATCAACCTCATTCTCTGCTCTGACTCACTGTAAAGAGGAAGCCTTTGCAAAGGAACACCTGGCTAAATAGTTCTCTTCCTGCTACATCCTCAGTATTGCTATTTATCAAATCAGACAGGAACAGCTTAACTAATTTCATGCTATAAGAAAGAAAGCTGGGAGCTAAATTTGACTTCTGTTTAATCTGAAGTTCAGTCTCCTTTACTGCTGGAAGTGGGAGTCTGTTATTTTAGTGAGAAGGGAATTCCTCTTTCTGAATCTGGAGGGAAGCTGGAATTAAGACAGTACAATAGATGAGGTTACAATCCTGCCTGAGGCAGAATGGCAGATATTCTGAAATCGATAGTGTTGAAATGTGGTGGAGAATCAGTGAGAAAATTTATTATACGATGAAATTATGATGATGAATCTTAAAAGGCACTGATGATGAAAGGGAAAGAAGGCAAAACTTGATCATGCCTTTTTCAATAAAAAGAAATATTAGAATAGAATTCGAGTAAGCAAAGGCAAAAATTATGCTAAAAATTTAACTGTACTCTTAAGGGAGTTCAGGTGATAGCTCTCTTAGCAGAAATTAGTTTTGATGTGAATAGATTATCTAGGAAGATGTTCAACCTCGTGTCTAATCGTGTTTATGCAAGCCACTGGGTTTTATATTACTTAATAAGCATCAATTAGATTTTGTGAGAATCTTGCAAGATGGATGAATCTCCTATATATCCCCTGAGATCGTGCATCAAGAAAAAGCATGTAACTGACTTTTCAGCATTTGTATGGGTAATGCAAAGCAGATGAAAAACAAAAGAAATAGCTGATTTTAAGAGATACTATGAGGTCATTGGAGAAGAGAAATTTTTAGATAAATAGAAATGAAAATGCTCTTTCACAATTTGTTCTCTTAAACTCCTACACTCAATGCTTTGTGTAAAAGTATGAGGAACTTTATGAAGGAAGGGATGTATTAGTGAATATGCTGTTTTTCAGTACAGCCCTTTGTAACAGACTAGGTACTGCTTTACTTCTGTAGGCTTTCTGATGCTTTACAGTCTCTGTTAATGTTGCTATATGGGCTGCTGTAGAACTGCAAATTTTAAGTGTCAGTACAGTGAACTCTCCTGAAAGTTTGAATGCTTGGCAGTGAAGTTATGGTTGGATTCTCTGCTGTCAACTCAGGACATTACAGAGGGCAAGTCTCTTTTTTCTCTGTATATAATTAAAATCATTTGGAGTAGGATGACAGAGCTTTCAGGATGCATGCTGTGGTGAATTTTTTTCTGACTGCCCTCCCTCCAAAGGCAAATATTAATAATGGTTTTGGCATTTAAATTCACACTTTCTAAAATATTGGCAAGGCATTATCAGTGTAAGCTCTTTGGTCCTATTATCTGATTGCTGGATAGGTGGAACTTGATTGCATCCAAGTGCAAGAGTAAACAACTTGTTGGCGAGTTGACAGAGAAATATGACCAGATGTGGTCAATCCCTGGGCAGCAGGATGTGTGGGAGGATTTTGGCAGGTGCTTAGGGAAGTTATCACCTTCCAAAGCATGGGATTTTATGGCAGAACAGACATGTAATCCCACTGAACTGGTACAGCACTTGACAGGAGAATGCTTTGCCTACCCCAATCAGACCCATCAGTTCCTTAGCACTGGGACTATTGGTCCTTTTTTGGCTCCACCACAGCAGAGGAAGGAGGGGCTCTGCACTTCAGGACACCGTGCCTAAGGCAGGGACCCAAACTCTATCTACAGTAATAATAATATCCCAGTTGTCAAAAAGTGGTAGCAGAAATTGGCAGGTGCATAACATCATTTAGTGAAGGAGGAAGAAGACTCTTGTCAGCTGGTCTTTCAGCAAGGAAGCAGGAGAAGGAAGTGACAGAAGTTTCTCACTATTTAAATCAATTTTAATTGGCAATAAATTGTTTTAATTTGCCCCAGGCTGAGTCTCTTGCCTGTAATGGTATCTGTTAAGCAACCTCCCTTTATGTTAACTCCTGAGATTCTTTTCTCCCTGTTTTCTACCTTTGTCCTGTTTAATGTGGTAGCTGGCAAGCAGCTGGGTGAGCATTTGGCTGCTGACCAAGGCTGCAGATGACATAGTTTGCACTGCCAGAAGCATGATGTTATGTATTTCTCTTTGATTCAGCTCTGACATCACAAATGACATAAATAAGAGTATCACAAACACCACCTCACACACGTGGCTAAGAAGACTGCCTGCCTCTTTCTCCCTGGTGAGTCCCTGGTGCCAGTGGCTCATGCCTTACATACAAAATGACTGAGAATATTCTACTGCTGATGGGATGTTCTTCATAAAGGAGATGATCATCAGAGGATATGGTGATTCTTTTAAGCTTGACTATCTGAAAGAAAGAAGTTGTACTCTGCTCTCCAATGCACAATGTCTTCATTTGTCACAGGGGCTGCCCCATATTTATGATAAATCAATGACAAATATCCACATTCTCCCAAAAGAGCTGAAATGTTTTGCAGGGCCAATGTGCTTAATTCCATTAAGAATAACATTACCTATTTTTAGCTACTTAAGAGATTACAAAGAAATCAGTAAGAACCAATGATATGTTGTCAATGGGGGAAAATATACTGCCTTGTGCTAGCACAGATTAGGATAGGTTTGGGCCTCATAAAACTGACAAAAATAGTAGATATGGCACAGTGTTGCTCATGATACTGTTTTATGCCAACTTGCTATGAATGGGAATGTGTTAAGAAAACTGGTAGTAATCCAGCACTGCCAAATGTGTATGATTGAACCCAAACCATTCACATTCCATGTGCTGTTTTTTGAGAGGGCAGTCTGGGTGGTAAATCTCAGTGGTTTGAAAGTATAAAGTAAAGATAACAACACAATTGGCATGCTGGAAATAAAAAGAAAAATAGTAATTTAAGACCCAAAAGTTTCCTTTCCACGCATTTTACTGCAGAAAGAGGAACATCTTTTCTTTCTGGTACCTCCATGACCAAAGATGTTTAGAATGACTACTTTTAACATATCTCTTTTTGTTGACTCTCCAAGTTCGTGGAACACTGTATTTAAATTAGTGTTTAGATGTAGTCAGAGGTTTAGCTGGGTTTGAATTCAAATTCGTGGATTAAAATTGAGGATAGATTCTGTGAAATACTGAAATAATTAATTATAATTTTTCAAATACTTTCAGAATCTAAATGAAGTTGGCATTTAAGCAAAGTATTGTCAATTAAGATAGTCCCACCTGGCAACATCAGACCATTTCTTGAAAGTTATCAAGGTTTGTAATAGGATCCACTGCTAACTTTAAAGTCTGAAACCTCAGAACACGTCTTTAGAAAATTTTATACCTTATTCATGGTTCAGTTTGTAGTTGCAGTCTATCACCTGTTTACTATGACAAGAATTTATAATCTGTGTGGATGAAAATAGAATCATGTGATGCAAGAAGACTGAGCAAGCATATTTTGTTTACCTGCTAACCTATAATAACATCAATTAATGTAAAAATGTAATTGCATATTAAGTGCCAAATAAACAGCATTATATTTGAGCAGAACTGCATTTTGAGTCTTAACAAAAGCAATGTTCACTTTTGCAGAGACAAAAAACACAAAAAGGGTACATATTTTTTATGTTAAATGCAGTTTATGTATTACAGTGGGCAAATTTTTAAATATAGGGGTGTTCTTTTGTCTTGTCACTTCTTGTTTCTATGTGACATGAGTTAAACTAAGTTTTGTATGTAATCAAATCTCTTTCAATGGGCATCCAGAATTAGTTTTAAAAACATTTATTAACCCTTAGCTATTTCTGTGTGTGCACTCAGTGCTTTAAATGAGGCTGAAATTTACAGAATTTTTAGGTGAGATACTGGTGTTTTTGCAAATATTACTCAATTTTTTTAAAATTTGGTTTGGTTTTTGGTTTGGTTTTTTTGTTGGTTTTCTGTTTGTTTTTGTTTTGGTTTGCTTTCTGAGTTTTTTGTTTTTTGTTTTTTTTTTTTTTTTTGTAGCTCAAAATGAGAATTTCTGCTTTATGCAATAAAAATAGGTATAGAATAGTAAATTTCAGCCCAGGTGTCTCTATGTCATTCCTAGTTCTTCACAGAAGACTGTGACACACAATTTTCAGTGTGGTGCTTACTGAAGTGAATCCACTTTAGAGGAAACCAATCACACTACCAAGTGTGAGACTGTTCCAGCAGTCCATGTACATTCCTGCCCACATTTTCAAGGGAGGTCCCATACTGGCAGACATGAAATACTGGTCTCCAATAGCTTGAATATATAGGAAAAAGCCCAAACCATTCATCACAGCCTTTCTGTGTTGGCTTTTCCTTATGATCTTTACAATTCTCTCTCTTCACTTTCCAATGTATCCAAAGACTTCTTGAAAGAATCATGTTTATAGGGATTTAAGGTTGTAGGCCTTGCAGATGTGAAATGGTATGTTTAAACTGTACTTAAGTGCTTGTGGACTATCTGTGGTAAGAAATAGAATACAATGTTTAGATTAAAAGCAGCTCTGGGTATCTTTTGTCCTTGGACAAGGGTCATACATCACTATGGTGTCGATACAGAAGCTTGAAAGAAAAAGGAATATCCAGGCTATTGTTCAGAAGACCAGATGTCATGTATTACAAAAAATAAATACGACATTTTACCAAAACCAGAATACATATATGGGACTAAAGTGGAAGCAGCATTGATTATTAAAATACAGATTTTTAAATTCGGATGTTTTAATAAACTAAATACTTACTCACCACTTTAAAGTCATATGAAAGCTCATTGGTTTAATAAACAGGATGTGAAAACATGTTTTAAAGCGATGTATAGTTTTTAATGGTAGCCATTAGTATACTTTTTTCATAAGTGAGAGGAGGTAATGGACTAGTGTTTCTGAACATGTAGTGCAATTGATTGTCAAAGCAAAGGAATGATATCTTTCACTTGCTTAAGTCACTGGAATAGAAGAGGAAACAAACACCTACAACTAAATGTCTTAAAAGCATTACAAAATGTGATGCTTGAAATTTATGGTGGTAAAACTTGTGGGGAAAAAGCCCTCACATTTCTAGATTTCTTAAAAACTTCTGGATTCTGAGGCAGTTTATGCTTCTTATGTAGCAAAGGAAAGCTGAGAGGTGGTTCAGTGTTTTCAAATTGTCCTGGCACGGGTTCTGCAGGAAGAGCTCTCTGAGCCAGTGCTGTCCATGTGAATGCAAGGAACAACCAGCCTGGACAGACATAATTTACCTTTAAGCTTTTTGCAAAGTTTTCCAACGCCGAAAACGTGCAAAAGTTTGAGATCTGCTTGTTGTCTGTGAACTAATATGGATTTTGGATAACTGAGTTATTAAGTAGTGCTGTGTGTTGTTGATGGATTATTTATTAGGCAATACATGTTTTATCATGCCCCTGTAGAAACCAGGAGCTGGGTGGCTGCTGCTCACCTGGAGGATGATGCTGTACTTTTATGTGAATGAATCATATTGAATGATGTTATTTCAAGGGTCTTTGCATAATTTATGAAGGGACAGACTTTTTTCAGGCATGTCTCTGTGAGGCTGGGATTCTTTGCAAATGGTTAAGAACCAAAGCAATGTTTATGTTTTTCTCACAACAGTTAAAATAAGACCCTAATACTGTGACCTTCAAAATTTCTACAGTATACATCTCGTTCCTTTTAGTGCTCAAATAGAAATGAAACTTAAAGAAGTTCTGGTAAAAACATGAACAAAACCCTCCCTAAAAAGAAAAAACTCTATCATTTTTGGTCAGGTTTATTTTCTTAATTCTAAGCAGAAAATTAATCACTTTTTTTCAAAGAGAAAAACCAGAAATTGAATATTAATCTTTCCTGGAATAATAATAATTATTATTCATTGTTGTTTAAGAATAATTATTTTCAAGTTTCCTGCCACATTTTGGTATAAAAAAAGATTTTCCTTTTGCAGTATTGGAATATATATCATCAACTTTTAGTAACAGTTCCAGTCTTTGGATCACTAGAAAAACATTGATAATGTGGTTAAGTTATTGACTGAAGTTAATATAATTGCCTGAGCTGTGCCCATACAAACACTTATTTTGACAGGGACAAGCACAGCAAGAGGAAAATAATTTAAGTTGCAATTTAAGCACCTTTCTACTGCATCCTGGAAAGGAGGGAATGAAAAGCTTTAGAGCTCCTGTGAATAATCAGTTGGCTGCAGTTTCAGTGCAGAAACCTAGTGCTTGTTTAAACCTTTGGCTCATTGAGCAGAGAAAGTAAAAGAAAGAGCAGGGTAGAACGCTGTGGAGAAAGGCCATATATTTTCATATACTGCCTGATTTTCATTAATTTTTTTTTTCTTTCCTTTTGCAAATGCCTTCAACCTAATGGCCTTTGCTGGAGAACCCTGGTACATTTCCAAGGCTGGAAAATGTGCACAACTTTCAGCAGTCTGAGGAGCTGAAATATCTAAAGTGAGGCCAGACCTGAAGCATCTGTATGAACATGCACCATGGAAATTTTAGGTCATGCAAATGCTGTAATCTGGCAGCCAAATACATAATGTCTCAAAAGCAGAAATTAAACTGCACTAAAGGTGTTTGGCCCATGTTGATAGATTATTAGTCTGTCGGTTTTCTGCTGGGTTCTTCAGCCAACAGAAGTCCTTTCCATTTTAGGCACAGTAGTGCTTTGGGACCCAATGATGTCAGGAACTTGTTCCACAAAATCAGAGCTGGCTCTTTCACGTTTCACTATTGCCTCTTCAGCACCACCAGTCTGTTCTGCTGTAGGACTGAAAGACTGTGGAACTGGCAAGCTCTTGACCACATTTCACTCCAGTCATTACTTACCTGTGTTTTAGTTCAGTTATTTGTACCTCAGAGGGGGAGAATCAAAAGAAGAATTTTGTTTCAAAGCCTTGCAAATTCACTGCTGCCTGATAAGTGACCTGGCACTTATTTTAACTGACTTTAAACCATATGCATTATTCACTATGAGCTATTTGTGGGTAAGCTTTGATACCTAGGGCTTATACAGTTATTTTCCATGCTGGTGGTTTGGCTGTATTTATTCATTTTGTGGGGAGTCTGTGTTATGGTTTTTTTCCTCCTGGCCCTCTTTGAGGTTATACTGGAAAGATGCAATGCAAGTCAGAGCTAGAAAGAAAAACATACTACTGTTGTTTAGCTTAATAGAAATGGAGTGAGTTAATTTTTTCTGCTTTGCAGATAAAACTAAATTCTTTGGTTTCATTTCTAAGAAGAGGCTTAAAATCATCTCTTGCATGTCAACATGAGGCTCAGGAAAGCTGCATAATAGGTCAGATTTCAGCTATTCTGTATGCAGAAATAAGAATGTGAATGTGATTCTAGTTACGGTTTCTGCTTATTTCTCACAGCAGGTTGAATTGTTGTGAGTTGCCATTTATAATCTATAGCTTTACTCTTCCCCTAGTGTATCTCTGAATATATACTTTTAGCTGCTTCCTTATTGTTATATATTACTTGCATTCTTCAGTTCCTTGAATACTGCATTTTGTCCCTTGCATCTTCATCCATCCTATCTTGGTCTTTCTGCCCCACTTACCTGAGTCTGGACTTGAACTCTTCAGCACCTGCTATTTTTTGTAGTAAAAAGTCTGCAGTGCAGGTGTAATTTCCTTTCTGTTAAGTCATGAAGAGTTTTGGCATTTCCTTATTGAGAAATGGAGATAAGCAAAACTTGCTCTTGAAAATCTTACTCATATAAAGGAGATGCTTGAGGAACAGGTTAATTTCATCACTCTTCTGCGTCGTCCTTTTGCTTTTTTTGTGTTAGGCAGATGAACACCCTACACCTAAAGCCATAATTAAATAAACCTACCAATTTAGGAATGAATTATCCTCTTTTTGTTTGTGGATTTGCAACAAGCAGTCAAAGAAAAGAGGCCCTCCCCCTCAACAGTAGCTATGCAGCTGTGTGAGACTGGTCCTTTTGTTGTTTTCAGCTGTTCTTGATGGGACTTTGCATTATTGTTGCCCTTAAAAAATACAAGATGGAATATTTGTTGTCATATTAACCACTGTTGCCTTTACAGACCTGAAATACTGTAAAGGTAATTGACTTGAATCTGGTCTCATGTGCTATCCCCAGTATTTACAAACTAAGTTCTGAGGAGAGGCAATGGCATAAGGGAGAAAAACTGGGCCAGGGTTCTGACTTTGGAGGTTGACAGCTGAACATTTTCAGATTTGCAAACTGAGTACATGTGGGGACTCACTAAGAGGTAGCATAATGCAAGCAAACAAACTGAATGCCGAGGTCTATTGAAAATACCTATTGAAATACTGCTGAGGCCAGTGCCCAGACTGATTTCCAGAGGAACACCTGGAGTACAAAACCAGAGGTGTTAATCTGCACGCGTCTCAAAGGAATTTGTCTCAGCAGGGTGATTACTCTGTATGTTAAAAGAACCTTGAATGGCAATAGGGAGTTTGAGGCATTTACAAGACACTCTCCACTGTCTCTAAGTTTAATAAAAATAGAGGATGATAGACCACAATGTTTCTCAAGAGGTCTATGCCCAAATATGACTGATTTCTTTTATCTGTTTGCCCTTATGTTTACGGAAAAACTTCTTACATGGGGAGACTTAACTCAAGTAATTGCACAACCAGCTATTCCAGCAGGGTAACAATTGCTGTTGTAGAGAGATGTAGGCAGAATTAAGAAGGAGGAAGGATAAAAGGCTAAGAAAGGAGAGGAGGTGGTGCTAAAATGTGAAAAACATCCATTATGGGAAGGCAAATATGTTGTGGATGTGGGAGAGGATGAGTTATAAGAGTCTGTATGTAAGACAGAGATGGAGAGTGGTACAGTTTTTGTTACAGGTAATGATTATTTTTTCTGATCAAGACTAAGATATGTTATGATACATGAAAAAGCAGAATTGTGACTCCAAGCTGACAAACTGGTGGACTGCTAGCCCATCAGGCTTCCATACAAGAATGCTTTTTTTGAACTGAACCTCTCCAGTAAAATATCACGGGCTGAATTCTGTTTTCATGTTGCTGTGAATCATGAGTGACACTCTGGACAACATTGTTCTTAAAGCAAATGTGAAACAAGAATACCTTTCTGATATGAAGTGCTTACCTGTAAAAAAGAGAAATATCCATATGTTCTCGGATCGTGTTGTCAGTGGTGAACATCCAGTGCCTGTGACTCAAATAAAGATCTTTTACTTCCACTTTTTTTTTCTCCTCTGTGAAGCAATGTATCTCCTAGAATGCTGTCTGGCTATTTTGTTTTCAAGCCAGGTGATTGACGTTTCTTGTCATTTTCATGCTTGGTATAGAAATTCCATAGGTTGTGCTTGTTTAGAGCTTCCCAAGCTTTTTACTTTGAGAAAAACTAAGTGGTGTCTGTGAGTTCCCAACATTAGTCTGAATATAAGAGAATGTCTTCTTTGTACTTCACATTTGCTGGCTTCTAATTGAATCAAGTCTTTCTAATTGAACAGGGAATATGAGTCTACCTGGATTCATTTTCATCATTTATGTTAGACATAGCATCATGTCTGTCCTCATGTCATTTTCTAACTAAATGCACTGTTTTTAAGGTTCTGCATGCTACAAATGCTTTGGGGAAGGGAAGGTGTTTTAGGTCTGTGAAGTGCCATAAAAAGAAGGATAACCTTAGTTCATAACTGAGTTTGCTGATCACTACTACAACTCTTGCAAAAAGAAACAATATTTAAAATGGAATAAAGATATTTTAGGAAAGAATGTGTAGGAAAGACCAAACACCTAGCAGAAGAGGAAGATAATTTATATGTACTTATGAAAATGTTATTTTGATGTTGCATGAGCGTCATGGCCCCATTGCTTAAGTGGAGGTGTTCAGCATCAGCAGTTGTGCCACGTGTCCTCATAACCATGGAAAGAGGTTGACTGGGAACCTGGAGAAGAAAGTGTTTATTGAAGTGCTGTGGTGCTTTCAGACTGTTTAGGCAAACTGATAACAAACAAAAAAAAAAAAGAAAAAAGAAGAAGCAAGCTTTATTTTCTCTGACAAAGCTCCAAAAACAGTCTGCAAGGTGATGGAGACCTACATGAAATCATACTACTCCTTTTCCTGGCCTGAGGCAATGAAAGTTGTAGTACTAAATCTAGTTCTTAATCTTTTAAAAATCTAAGCTTTCCTTAAGCCAGCATCCTTGGATTAGAGAAACTGGATTTGGGAAAACTGGATTTGTGAGCCCCTTGTAATATTCAGAGTTCCTTGTAATTGTTGATTTTGAGATTGCAGTTCCCACTGAAGAACCTGGCTGTTTCATTGACAAGTGTTTTACCAGATTAAAATTTACTTTTCCTGTTAAGCTCAAATCACTTTGACTCCCTAGACAAACAGACCTTCATATACCTGCTCCTTACCTATCCAAATTCTCCAGCTCTCTGCTCCTGGCAGCCTCTAAAATAAACTTCATCCATTGTTAATGCCTAAATCTGCAACACAGTGAGAGCTGAAATAGTGGAGACACTGCACGAATAAATTGAATTTAACATGAAAATAAGGCATCAACTGTTGTATTGGCTGTGTTATTACATGTCCTATGTAACTTAAGATGAAGCTCTGGGATGCATTTAAATGAAACTGCCAGAAATTCTCAGACTGAGAAGCAGAAGGAGCCTTGCTGTGTAACTGAAGTCTCCCCTTGAGGTAGGGAGTGATTTGCATCCCTCTTGATGGAGTCAGGTCTACTGATCCTTAAGGAGTATATGGAGAGCTAAATGATAGGGGCAGATGTACAGACAGAGAAACAGATGTACAGTGCTCCAAATGATATGTACCTGTTTTCCTGGGTTTCTAACACAGGAAGTCAATTTATGCTGCAGTGGGGGGTAGCCCAGGAAAAACAAACCTCAGGACCTTGGTCTGTGAAAGGTATGCATCTCCAGCTGCTTTTCTCCCTGCTGTTTTTTCAAAGAACTGTACAAATGATCCACTTTATCATCTTTTTGAAAGTTTAGTGGCTGAACCAAACATTCTGGAGGCAATGCTTATAACAACCTGAAACAACTTTTAATGACTGTAATAGTTTGTTTTCTTTTCTCAGCAGGAAGAAGAATTTTATTCTTTGCCAACCCAAACATTTTTTGTTAAATCCAGAGCAATCTTGTGTCAATTTCAAAACAAATATGCTATTTTGATATAGATAATAAGAATGCTCCTATTTTGAAAATGTTGAAACTATTTCTTCTAGAAAATGTCAAAATAAATTGTCATAACATTTAACCCTCCATCATTTCCAAATTGGTGAATAATTTTGATCTCCCCACAAGTGTAATTTCTAGCAGATGTATTATTCATCCATTTTTTTTAGTTTTACTAATGCTTTTGAAATCCTGGCTGATAGTGCACAAATCAAAATCTACTACTATTTTTATTAGTCTGAGACTCCATCCTGTTCTTATGGATAATGATAATAATACAAGCCTCCTTTTCTTTTCCTCTGTGACCTACACAAATGCAATGTAAGTTATGCAGAGTCAAGTCCTTAGCAGCATGGGCCAGTGCTACATGCCTTCTCAGCATCATGGAATACCCTGTTCCTGATAACCAACAGCTGGTTTTTTGGCTCCCCATAGAATGGGTTGGCTTCAAAATCCTTATGTAACATCAGCTTTCCTTTTATCCTTAAGGAAAGGGTGGCTCTTTTACAAAGCTGTTTAGAAGATGTCTTTGGTCAAAATGCCAAAAGGGATTGTTCTGTAATAGCATGAAGCAGTGCTGTGAAAATACAAAGCTTCTGCCTGAGACTGGCCTTAGGAGATAGAGTATAAGGCATGCAGCTCAGCTGCTGGCTTCTCTTATCAATACTCATAAAAATACATGCATGAGAACCCAGAAAGAACCCTCCCTGAACAGCTCCCTAGGAAAAGCTGCAAACATGCACTGCAACAGAGGAGCTCCATGATGTGTGCACTGCTCTATCAGCAAAAGGAGGAGAGACCCACAGAGGAGGGTGCCTGGGTTCACAGTCCTCCTTTTGAAGGTCAGGACCTTCCTGATTCATCCATTCAAGGAGAGCAGGCATACTGAGCTGTCTATCCACGGCCAAGTTGACCTCTAAAGGCACCTCTCTGTCTGCCCATCCCCCTGTCTCCCTGCTCCCCTACTCCACTGGAAACAGGGAGAAGATACCTGAACAGTCATGCAAGAGAAATCCAAGAATTCCAGCATCAGGTAAGGAGGTTAGGAAGCATGTATACAGAAAGCAACAAACTTTTTTTTGTGAAACACTTCTGCCTTTCAGGACAGAAAATGATCCTGTGCTGGCACCATCCCTTCTGTTGCTGAGAAAGGAGGGAATTTTGTCAGTAAAGAGACAAAAACCTCATTTCTGTTACCCGTGGTTAATAGAGAGGCCCCTGTTAAAGTAAATGAGAGCTGTAGGTCACCTTTTGGTGTAGGGTTTTTTTTTTTGTCTTAGATCACTTTGGTCCTCTGGGAGGAGAGGTGGTTCTCCCCACATAGGCTTCCCACTTCTGTCCTCGTGTTTCTCACTGAGGTTGTATGGGCAAGGACAGGGACAATGTTTTGTTCTGCATAGATTTGCTTAGAAAAGACAGCAAACATGAATTAGGCTCTGGCTTTAAATTATTATTCCAAAGATATTCGCTTATAATTTAACATTTTATTCTGGACTGCTAAATAGCTATTTGCTAGTATAAAATGTAAGCAGTAAGATTCTATTACAGCTTAGGAAGTGACACAGAACAACGTTTAGTAGGGTAGCAAAGAACAAGCAAAATTATTGTCAATATATCTTTAGCTTGACTCCAATTACGCTAATTAAAATGACTGCAACGCAGAAGGGAAGAAGATTCAGAAGCAAGTTGGGACTTGCACCCATGTTAGCCAGAAAAGCAACTTGATAAAAAGCCAATAGATGTATGTATAAGCATTTTATAGAATAAAATTGTGCTAGATGTAGTCATGGAGGAGAGTGACATAATTTTATAGCAGTGATAAAGTGTTGAAGACACTGAAAACCAGCATTCTTTCTGCTTTTGTTACCTGCATTTGTGCCTTGGTCCTCGTCTGGGGGTGCAGTAAGATTTTATTTGTAATTTTGTTTCTGAATTCAGTGTAATTGAGATAACAGTTCTTTCTAATAAACAGGCCATCTATTTGTGATTTTCAAGACAGAATATGTTTTTGGTCTAATCTTTATCTTATATTATCTGTATAACCAAGTATTTCATACAGCTGACATACATGATTTCCTTGTTGTAGGAGTCTGTTGTATCTTATTGTTATTTATGTACTCACTCTATGCTATATTTGATATTTTCTTTAAATTCTTCTTTTTATTTGTCTCATGCTCTAAGAGCTAATCTTTAATTGAACCACCACATTTTCCCTAATAATTTCTGGAGCAAATCTGGTAGCCACAAAAGATCATGATGTTTTGAGAGGAGAAAGGCATGTCTGTACACCAAAATATTTGTTAACCAGCAGATAAATTTGTGTCAATAGAATAGCCAATCAAATATTCAGAAGAGGGAAAGGCCATTTAGTAGGTGCTTCCTTGCCATTTCTTGAGTCATATTGTCTAGATTTTCATGCCCCTTCACAAGATAAGTTTAAGTTTGGAAAAATAAATGCTTAAATAATTTACATATATTTCTTTGTTAGAAGTAGCATTCAAACTCTGTACTCAAACATAAAAAGAAGGTAAATTTGTGATGTTGAGGCATTTTTGTTCCGTGTAACTTTCCATTTAGTTGTGACATGGGACGAGAGTCTCTAGGACGTGGAGATGTACTTGACAATTCCTTAAAAACTATTTGAAGATGGGGCTCTTCAGCTAAGAACATGAAGAGTCTTCATGGTTTGCCTTTTTAGGGAGAGAAAGGCCTGAAGTTTTCTCCTGTCTTTTTTGGCACTGTTGGGGTGGGGACTTCGTGACCTGAGGGTGGTGTTTCAGAAAGCTGTGGTTCATAGCCAGGGCCAGCAGAGCTGGGGCTCCTCTCTTCTCACAGAACCTCCCGAGCAGGAATCTCCTGGGAACTTGCTCTGTCTCTGGGTCCTCGGTCAACTTTGATCCATCTGGACTCCTTTTTGGTTTGTGGTTTCTGTCAAGTGGCACAAAACAGCAGATTTCTCTTATGTTGAAAACTAAATTTCCTCAGAAGCTTTACAGCCTGTAGAGATAGAACCTGTCACTGATGTAGCGGATCGAACTTTTCTTCAATTAAACATTTTGTACTTTTAAGTGTTAGGCATTTTATACTGGCTTCTAAAAATTAGTATTTAGAGTTTCTCAAAGGGAATGAATGTCAGGAGGAATTTTTTGGCTATTTTAGAGAGAAAGCAGGACCTAGATTTATGACTGGATTTTTATCTATATTGAAGTTAAGGACTGTATCATATTTGTGATAATAGAATAGCAATTTGGCTTTACATCCTCAATCAGTTTGGTATAAATAAATATTGCAAATTAAGCATAAGAGAGTCCTAACTTTTCAACTTAAAATAAGACTAATTTCCTGAATGTGTTGTTTATATTGAAAAATTAGATTATGTACTTTTCATTTACACCAGCACTCAGACTAGGCATGTGTAATGCAATTGATACAACTGCATGAAAGGGGAATAAATTTTAAAACAGAGATGTGAATCAGTGGTTTTCTTTCATAGAAGTATGTAATTAAGTAATGTTCTGCTCTGACCTACGAGAGAAATGGAACCTTGGCTGCAACTAACATGTAAATAGCAGCCCTGTATTTTGAGGAACTGAGGGTGGTATTAACAACAAGGACAGCACGTTATCAGTGTCATCATCTCTCTGTAGTTAACAACACCTATTTCTGAAGGGTCCCTCAATGTTACAAATTTTGCCATTTAATATCTGTAGAACACTAAACAATTGCTTTTGTTTTCAATTTTTTAATAGAAAAGGTCTCTCAATAGTCAATTGTATATTCCAGGCTGCCATCTGCACTAAATCTGCTGATGCCATTTTAAGTATCAGAGGCTGAGGTGCCAGGCAGAGCCTTTCCAGGTCCCACATCTCACAGGTGAGGTCTCCTGTCCCTGTTTTGGGTTTCTCTGCAGGACAAAATGCACAGTCCTTTTTGCACTGCTAGAGCCAAAAGATATATTTGGTGGGCACATACGGCTGGCTTACAAATACTTCTGAATAATTCTCTTCTACTTTGAGAAGGGAAGCCAGCACAAATTCTTCCTTCTTTTTCCATATAATCAGTGTCACATTAGGTCACACTAGTCTAGATCTGAGTGGTGCAGGAGAGCTTTCTGGAGTGCTCAACATCCCTAGGGACAGGTTTTTTTCTCTGTGTTCTCAGCTCAGGACTTCTCATCTACTAAATTTCCTTTCTTCCATCTTCTTTCTTACTTTTTTCTTTCTTTCTTTCTTCTTTCTTTCTTCTTGATCTCTCATCACACACCTCCTGTCTTTGTTGGAATTCAATGCAAGTAAGAAAATCTTGCTAAGCAGTTTCTTGATTACCAACTGACATGCTCCAGAGCTGTATCAAGATGAAAAACCCTGTTCATCAACATATTTCAATTGATATTTGGTACAAGATTCTTATTGGTTAATTATTTAGTGTAGCTATGAGGCTAGGCTTAGGTTTATGTATTATGAGTTACTCAACCCAAAAATATTCAAACAATGCCTCCCCCATTGGGTATATGTTAATTTATAAGGTGAATTAACACTTATTTTCATGTTCTTTTCCCTATGTGTCAAGAAGGGGAGCAAAGAGAAAATCAGAGCATATGCTAATTAGCATTTTCTAATAACAGAGTGAGTCTGTCAGAGTCTCAAGCACCAAGACTTACAAAACTTTTGTTATGTATATATATATATATATATATATATATACATATATATATATATATATCTAAATCTAAGTTTTGCTTTGGTTTTTGGTTTCTTTTGCAGTTACAATTATTCTGCATTGGTTGTTCCCTACCTTTCCCTTTTCACCAGATCATCAGGTAGAAGCAGGACCTGATGCAAGGCTTGCTGAGCCCAGAGAATCTGTTTGGTGTCTCAGAGTATGTGAGACTCTCAAAGTGANGGGTCTCTCAATAGTCAATTGTATATTCCAGGCTGCCATCTGCACTAAATCTGCTGATGCCATTCTAAGTATCAGAGGCTGAGGTGCCAGGCAGAGCCTTTCCAGGTCCCACATCTCACAGGTGAGGTCTCCTGTCCCTGTTTTGGGTTTCTCTGCAGGACAAAATGCACAGTCCTTTTTGCACTGCTAGAGCCAAAAGATATATTTGGTGGGCACATACGGCTGGCTTACAAATACTTCTGAATAATTCTCTTCTACTTTGAGAAGGGAAGCCAGCACAAATTCTTCCTTCTTTTTCCATATAATCAGTGTCACATTAGGTCACACTAGTCTAGATCTGAGTGGTGCAGGAGAGCTTTCTGGAGTGCTCAACATCCCTAGGGACAGGTTTTTTTCTCTGTGTTCTCAGCTCAGGACTTCTCATCTACTAAATTTCCTTTCTTCCATCTTCTTTCTTACTTTTTCTTTCTTTCTTCTTTCTTTCTTCTTGATCTCTCATCACACACCTCCTGTCTTTGTTGGAATTCAATGCAAGTAAGAAAATCTTGCTAAGCAGTTTATTGATTACCAACTGACATGCTCCAGAGCTGTATCAAGATGAAAAACCCTGTTCATCAACATATTACAATTGATATTTGGAACAAGATTCTTATTGGTTAATTATTTAGTATAGCTATGAGGCTAGGCTTAGGTTTATGTATTATGAGTTACTCAACCCAAAAATATTCAAACAATGCCTCCCCCATTGGGTATATGTTAATTTATAAGGTGAATTAACACTTATTTTCATGTTCTTCTCCCTATGTGCCAAGAAGGGGAGCAAAGAGAAAATCAGAGCATATGCTAATTAGCATTTTCTAATAACAGAGTGAGTCTGTCAGAGTCTCAAGCACCAAGACTTACAAAACTTTTGTTATGTATANACCAGACCATCAGGTAGAAGCAGGACCTGATGCAAGGCTTGCTGAGCCCAGAGAATCTGTTTGGTGTCTCAGAGTATGTGAGACTCTCAAAGTGAACTGGTTAAACCAGTCCACAAAAGGAAATGTAGCCATTCAACACTGCTGAGCTAAACAAAGATAGTGCAGATGTGTTAGGTTTGTTGTTGTTTGTAATTAATGAATGTTTCCTGTGGGTTTTGGATCCATTTCCGATAAAAAGAGCCAGATAAAACTGCAGATAAAAAGCAGTGTCTGCTTTGGAGCTGTGTTTCTTCCTCAAAAAAGAAAAATGCATTTGGGAAATCTGTGTAATTTTTGTTCTAGGAAAAAGTGGATTTGAGGGAGGGATTGCAATGGTCTGCTGGACATAGAGACACAGACTTAGCAGAGTAGGTTATCCTGGAGTAATGGCTGTTGACCATACTTTGCTGACCAAATTTTAGGAACAGTTACTGCAATGACCAGGCCTGGCTAAATGCATGTAAGATTCATAAGTAAGTATATTTATGCCTTGCAGTCTGGCAAGTGCTTTGTTTATGGCAGGGTAGAGCACTTAGGTAGTGGACAACACATGCAATCAATGGACTTTTTTTTGACCTTTTAATGTGTCAGAATTCTTTAGAGACTGGTTTTTGGGTTATGTTCACACTCTGTGGCTTGTACTTGCTTAAAAGGTTAAAAGTCTGTGGCAATTCAGAATTCTATTATTTCAGATCAGACTGAGAACTGAGACAAACTATCTGAATCCTGAATTTTGTGTTGGTGGTCAGCTGCTGCTGAATTAGTACTGAATGTTTCTCAATCACTGCTTGACACTCCTAATACAGCTGATTTTTGGATGATTTAGAATCAATTAAGATTGGTCACCAAAAACCATGAAGTAGGAGTTACTAAGGGAACAGAAACAAGAGTTGTATTTCATCCTTATTCCCATCAGCACAAATACCTGTTCTTTGTTTTTTCCAGCGTGCTTTGAAACAATAAGGTTCAATGACTCTAGTTGTATCAAGCCATGGGCTACATTATTGGCCTATTTTTAACTCAAAGTTGTAAGGATTGCACTGCTACTTCTCTTGGACTAATTTTTCTGAGTGTAAACAGGGAAGCATTTGTTGCTTTCAGCTTAAAGAAGGGAAATCGTAATCTTTACCTAAAGCCTGATAGCAAGAAAATGCTGGCTTATCACAATTATTTCTACTTTGTTGCCTTGAACAGATGATCCCTGAAAATGTCTGGTCTTTTTGTAGTCTGTGAAATGGACTTTGTAATGCTTTCCTGTCTTTGTTTCTCTGCAGGAGGGTTTTGAGAATTCATGTGTTGATGCCTTGCTGTTGTTTTATAGTTTAGAAAATCTGTGTTTCCAGGTGTTATCTAGGAATACTGGCTGTGACTGTATATTTCCCTCAGTTGTCCTGAGGTCAAAAATATGCTGGAAGTCAAATGGTGCTATGTTATGTTATATGTTATATATGGAAGATCACAAGGGACAGATGTGTACCATATAACTGGAATATATTACTAATTTTTAAAATTATTTTGGGGATAAAAAGGGAAAGTTAGTTTTTGTATAACATATTAGAGGGAAAACAGCAGAAATCTACATCCTTTACAGCCTGAACAGATCTAGTGCAACACCCAAAAATATGATGCTCCAAATGAAAGAGGACAACTGTCTTTGTCTCCTGAATAGTGACACCCAACAATATGTGAGCTACCTTTGTGTTCCAGTGGCACTGCATTTTTTCATGAGAAACTGGATTCTCATCACTAAACAGTCAATAACAGACACTCATTGGCATGGTGATCTCAGGAATTCTTTATTTTCAGTTGTATGTCTGGACCTAAATACTGATAGATGTCTTTACATCTCATTTCCTGTTCTATAAACTATCCAGTTCTTATGAATATTGATTTTTTAAAAAAGAAATTATTTGAAAGCACTGAGATTACTGTCTTTAACACAAGCATTTATGTGTATTAAGCGATTATATGGGTTTTTTGTTTGTTTGTTTTAATTAAAAACTCACACTCATCAAAAGAAAAAGGTGTGGATTTGGAAAAAAAAGTATAGTTATACAACTTGGTTCTGAATTGAAGTATCTGGTTTTGGCAAGAAATGTACCATCAGTCAGTAATAAGAAATATCATGTAAAAAATTCTAATAAAGGCTACAGTTCTGAATAATGGTGAGAGATGCAAAAAGAAAAGATGTCTATCATCCAGTTGTCTTTAAATATTACTACTGCTAACAATATTAATAGGAATTGGCTATGCCTGGGGCAGCTTAAGAATCTGGGACATTTCATTAGCAAAAATGATTGCATTTCTAAGCTTGCTGAAGTTCTTATTTCACAGTCTTGCTGGAAAGCTTTTAAACTTAACACACAGTTCCCTTTCACAAGGGAAAAAAATATGAGGGAGGGGAAAAAAAAAGAAAAACTTCTGAGTGCACTCTTTAATAATGTAGTATAACTTTTACTTTATGGACAATCACACTTTCTACTGGCAAGGCTAAATCTGGAAGAGCTGAACATCAGAAATCTTAGGTATTAAAATTTTAATTCTGAAAATGAATATGAAAAGGAATGAATCTGGTCAAAATTCACTTTCCCTTACTCTAGCCTCTACAGGAAAAAAAAGTATAAAAAAGAAAAAGTATTAAGACTCTTGGCCAATTTCAAATAAATTTGGCAGACAAGGAAAGTTCTTCAGAATTAAAGTTTGTATCAGTCTTACCACAAGTGACACCTGTGCAGAGGGGAAGCCCCACAGCAGTGGGTTTTAGCTCCACGAGTGCTAAAGTTGCCTCTTCTGCTTCCTGGCCAGGCATTCGGCAGGGCTGGGACCAGAGGGGCTCCTGCTGGGTCTGAGGGCAAAGGGAGGGAGCACCAGGTTGAGGGGCTGAGGTTATTCACTGGTTATTCACTGGTTCTGTGTAGAAATGCAGAGACCAACTGGGTGGTGAATCAGTGCTTTGGTAGTTGTGGTCCTTCTGGAATTCATTTGTTGCTGAAACAAATTGGTATAAATCACTTAGTGCTGAATATCCATTAGAAAAGAATTCATTACAGCAAAATGAAAAATGCTGAGTTCTGGTGTAAGGAGGACGAAAGAAAAGATAAAAGCTATGTTTTTCTTTAATATAAGACAATTAGCATTGCACATGGAGTTTGCTATTCCTTCAGCTTTCCAGCATTGTATTTGCACTCAAATAAGTAAAAACTGTTTTAAACACTTTTAACTCTTACAAAAAGTTAGATATTTCTTTCTTTTTTATAATTAGTATTTAAAGACGTTAGTAAGACCTCTGAAATCTGAATGAGATTGGTTTCTGGACATACAGACTGATACAAAATGAAGTCAAATACAGTAACAGCCTTGGCCAAAGTAAATTTGGTTCAAAATAAAAAATATGACCTTTGTCAAAACAAATGAGATTTTTTGGCTGCTCAGAAATTGTATGCACGTGCTATGGCATAATAAAGTTAAAACATGATTTAGTAGAGGTCTTGCATCAGAGAATTTTAGTTAAGCTTTTGGCTGAATTGCAGAGTGTAGTGCCAAGTGAATCTATCAGAAAGCCTGTGTAACATATACATGCACGCACACATTCTGCTATACTAAGCCTATACAGGAATTGAAATTAAATTCCTATGAGCGAATTAATTCTGTAAGTGATGAAATGGCTGTTGTTTTGTTTGTTTTCTCTGAAGATGCATTGCCTTCACACACTATGTTATCTTGCCAAATACCACAAACTACATCTTTTGCCAGTTTTCTTGGAGTGTTTCCATTAGTAGAGTAACCTACGAAGCAAATTCACATTGAATATTTGTTCGAATATGCTTTAGTAACTTATCTGTGAAGAAATCTTCACATTGCACAAATACAAGCTGGAGAGGGCATAGTGTGATGTGTGATTAGCATGAGGTTACCTTTTGTGGCACTAATAATACAAATGTGAAAAGTAAAAGTAGCTTCCAGCAAAAAAAACCAATGCATGGGTGTTTAGTTGCTTCAGTAACGAATGTAGTTGACAGTTTTGGGATTCCTTTTACCAGCATACAAGGATGTGAACCTAACAGGTTATTAAAAATGGGACAGTATATTTCAAGCCAAGCAGGGTGATGGATGTCCTCTGCTCAGGACTCATGGGTGCCTTGGGCTAAGATCAACATGTGGAGTGCATCAGAGATGTGCCTTTTAATTTTGTATGGTGAAAATGAGCCCAACTTCCTAGCATCTGTCAGTATGGGCTCTTGATAGAGCTATAAGCAATAAAATGCTCAATGTTCTTCAGTGTCAGAGGCCTAAATGATGCCTTGATGACATTTTTGACATAGTGTTGTTCAGTATGTTTAAGGCAGAATGAGTAAGCTAGATAGATGAAGGGAGCCTGGAGATGACTGCCCTACAAATCATTTATCTCAGGACATCTAGATGAGCCTCTTGCCTTATTATATAAAGACGATTTTGCATGTCAGGCTATAAGAGATACTATTTTGAGATAAGGGCTGGTTTTCTTTAATACCGTTTTTGTTTGATACTTGAAATTATATATTTACACTTATAAGGTATCAGTGTTTTTGTTGTACCTGATATGTTGTTACTTTAATGTCAGAATCCCCCGCAGTGAAATTTCAGAAACTGTGTCAGACAGAGAAGCAAAACAATATATAAATTCTGTTCACAAACATGAGCAACTTAAATTATGTGGGACTGATCAGAAAACTACATCTTTTCTTACTGCTTTTGAGGAAGTGGTAATTATTTATAATAATTTTTGGAAGAATTTTATCAGATCTATTTGACTTGGAAAATCTATACCAAAGAACATCTGCCTTTAAAACTAATCAAATAACAGAGGCTTCAAAATATGTTTTTGAATGTGAGTACACAATATATCTCACACTATCAATTCTGTCTTTGAACTATGAATGTCTTTTGTTGCCATACCAACAGTTTGGCTGGAAGTTGAAATCTGCTAGACATGTCTGTCTTGGATGTGAAGGACTTCTCCTTTCATTAATTTTGGCTTCCTATTCACTTGTTATAGGATAAACTCTTGTGAAATCCTGTATTATGAAGGGCAATATCACAATGTGGAAATAAACTTTTTCTTCCATGTGGTATGAATAAAGTAAGGAACAATTTTGAATAAAGTAAGGAACAGTTTCATGTAATAATGAGTTGGGGTGTTTGCAGTGGACACTTATTTTTTTTTTCACAGACCTCCCCTGCTTTCATGAAGAAAGCTTTCATGAAACTTATTCTTACCTGATGACCTGTGGGTTTCCTTTCTATAAGGGTTGCATCTTCCCTAAATCTCCTGCAGTCATCCAGTGTGTAAAGGAAAAGATGCTTCTTTGCTTAGCAACCTGGTGGATATACTAATCACAGCTTCCTTTTTTTTGTTCCCATGATATCTATCCAACCTCCATAAATATTTTAATCCCAGTCTTAGCACAGTGTGGGCTTGTTTTAAAATTTTATAAGTAAACAATGAAACTAGATATGGATGTAGATGGAAGGTAGTTAAAACAGCAGGAAGGAAGTACTCATATATGGAAGAAATCACATGATGGTGTTGATGTGTAGCAATCAAGATAAGAAAAGCTTTGCATGAAAAATTGTATATTTTGCATGTTGCAGTGCAGAATCACAAAATCACAGAGTCAGCTGAGCTGGGAGGGACCCACAAGGATGACTGAGTCCAACTTCTGGCCCTGCACAACACCATCCCAATGAAAACTTATGTGTCATTCATCTTGCAGTGAAATTAACTGGTCTGGGTTTGTGGTGACTATATGGGACCAAAAAGAAGATTAGAAGAGTAAGGTGTCTTTGAGACTTCTGAAGCCAGGGTTTAAAATCCTTTTTTAGGTTTTTCTTTTGGGATTTGGTCTGCTGGATTTTCCATCTGAGCAGATGGGTCAAAAGGCTTAGGGAAAGACTGGGATGTGTTTGAAAATATTATACATGTGCATCTTGATACTCTGAAGTATAACATAGTCAACTAGACATATAAATACATCCTTGTGTGTATCGATATGTAGGTGACTTACATAATTTCCTGGATCTTACATGGATGCATAATTCAACCACAATAGACTTAACTTCAAGCATGTTACTGTCAGCTTTATCTCGCATATGGTGTTCAGAGGTAGATTCCAGATGCACTTTTGCTGCAGAAATCTGTCACTGTTTTTTTTTTTTCTGTCCTAGAAACCACCAGCTAAGTTTATTTTTGTCTCTTCAAACGACATATGTAACCTTGTAGCCCAGCAAATTTGAGGACATTTTTGCTTGTAATAGGCCACAGATTTTCCCCTAGGTTCTATCTTGGCCTTCCTGGAGATTTGTTTTAACTTGCAGCACTACTTATCTAATGACCAGGTGACCATCACCTACTTTTTTTGGTGTTTGTTTAACTCTCTCTGGTTGTGATGATTATTGCTTTTTCTGCAATTAGTAAACAAAAATTAGTGTTAATTGTGTGTGGAATGAATTCCCTGTAAGGCTACAAAGAGCTGCAGCACAGAGAAGCAAAGGCACGGGGTGACAGACAGAGGTGTTAAAAACACAGACACAGATTTGGACAGGAGACTCTGGGCTGTAGAGCAGCTCTCCAGTGACCAGCAAAGGAATGAAACCTTGGCGAGTTTGTTATACCAGAAACAGATTTACCAAGAGCAGTTAAAAAAACCCCCAAATACCCCAGTGAATTGACTTGCTCTTTGATCCTGTTGCAATGAAGAAAAAACAAGGTGTGTAAAACATGTTATCAAACCTTAAAATTACTGTAAGTGAGGAGGATAGCATTCCACACTTCTGTCCTCCTGTAAAAATTCTCTTCATACTGCAGACTCCCCTTCTTTCCTCCTTTCCCCTGCATCCCTTCATTTTCTCCCCCTCTCTGCTCCCCACAAAGCTTTTGACCTTAAGAAGGTCAACAAAACGTCAAGCCCATGAAATTTTGGAGATATGTAATTTGATTGTGTATAATTATATGTATGTAATACATCATACTACATTTAATACCATATTATGTATGTAATAAAATTTTAGACTCTTTGCAACTAGGTTAAAAAAAATGGATCAGATTGCTAAAACTAGTTAAGCTGCCAATAAAATTTTGGGTTTGCATATAAGGTGTGTTCCTTTTGCCCTTAACAGCATTTTTAATGTAACTGATGAGAATTAACAAATCCTTACCTTGCAAACAACAAATGGGCACACACATCCAGAGAACATGGTACAACTGGTGGAATCCTCTGCACTGGAACCTTCTTCTAACCCTTTATGAAAGGGAAAATCCAAGTGCTGTGACTAAGACACTGTGAACCACGGCTCAAAGGTGATTGCGTTTCGATGGGATGTGGATCACTTCAGTTGAGTTCTCTATGGACACAGGTGGTTTCCTGCACAATTCACTGCTAGTCCAGTTAAATAGTCTCTGTTATAAATAAATCACCTGCACAACCCCATATAAATAAAAGATTTCAGAATTAAATAAATAATGTGAACAAATAAAAAGGAAAAACTGAGATTTAGATGGCTTTAATTAAACTGGAGAAGAAATGGGTTTTGCAAAATGTTTTTTAAAGGAGAATGAATTCTTTTTCACTGTGTCCTGCTAAGCCATTTAGTGCTATTCATTTTGGGAGATAGCATTGCTTAAATGCCATAGGAAATGCATGGTTGCACAGTGATGGTACTACTGCAATTACGTGTGAGTTGGCATTTTCTCTAAGTCCTTCTTTGGTAGTCACTTAGGATTTCAAAAAATATTTTCATTTGACAAAATTTATCACTTTTGGTGTCTAATCAAAACTGCTTATATTGTTAATTTTCATCATTGGAGAGTTTGCTAGACTATTAGCCAACAGGTGTTACTTGTATTAATGTAAAAAAGAAAGGAAAATTAGGTTACACAGTCTGTCTCTTACTCATCTAGCTGAACACTTCATTGCTGAAGTTGGGAGGATGACTTCAGTGGAAACATTCGTGTAATTGTTCACCAGTGCAAGAACACATCACCAGTACAATACAGGATATTGTTATTTGCATTTATTTGAATAAAAGCTCATATATACTCCTTAAAAAGGGAAATAATTACCTGATTCACTTTGCAGAATGGCTTAAATCTTAATAATTTATTAAGGACTAGTATGCATGCACATCATACAAAAATATATTTTTTGTTTGAATATACTGATAAGTCTCTTTCTAGTAGCTCAGTGGTTAAAAAAATTCTTCTTGTTCACTCTTAAAGGGGACTGGTTAAACCAGTCCACAAAAGGAAATGTAGCCATTCAACACTGCTGAGCTAAACAAAGATAGTGCAGATGTGCTAGGTTTGTTGTTGTTTGTAATTAATGAATGTTTCCTGTGGGTTTTGGATCCATTTCCGATAAAAAGAGCCAGATAAAACTGCAGATAAAAAGCAGTGTCTGCATTGGAGCTGTGTTTCTTCCTCAAAAAAGAAAAATGCACTTGGAAGATCTGTTTAATTTTTGTTCTAGGAAAAAGTGAATTTGAATATTGTTATGGTAAAGTTTAAAATGCATTGTGCTTTTTTTTCCCCACTGATGCTCCTT
>VZRO01006342.1:602667-668316 GCA_013397915.1 Daphoenositta chrysoptera | reverse complement strand
AGGAGCGGCGGGGGCGCGGGAGGGGCCGTCCGCCCTGCCCCGCAAAGCGGAGCGTTCCCGGCGACGCGGAGTGCCCAGGTACCGTGCGCGTCCCTCCCGGCCCCGGGCACCCCTTCGGGCATCGAGGGCAACGGGGAGAAGTTCGGAGCAGCGGGCGGGCGGCCCGGCAGCTCGGGCGAGGAGCGGTGGGGCTGCTGTGGAGGGTGGTCCTGGGGACGTGATGTCCCGTGCCCGACCACCCTGTCCCCGGCGTTCTCCGGGATAGGTCACGGATGATCTGCCTGTGCCTCCCTGCCCTGGATGTTCCCGGACTGACCAGCTTTAAGGTTTCTTAGCGCCAGGTATTAACCTTTAGGGGAAGCTGCTAATCGGTGTCATACATAGGCTGCCCCTCATCGGGAAGGAAACTGAAATGACTTTTTCTCCGGCAGAAAAGCAGTCAGAAGTGCGCCAGGTGCGATTTTTAACTACGTCTCCTTCCTGAAATTATGTTGATATGGTCAAATCAATCAGTGGTGACAACACGAAGGCTAGAGAGTAATTTACTGCTTAGGTATTTTATAACACGTATTTGAAACATAACTGTTGGGCATAAAGTCCATAATTTAAGTTGCACGGACAAGATAATGAACAACAAATATGAAGTTTGTGGCTGAAAAATATATTCCTAGAAAATCAGTTAAAATACATCACTGGCTTTCAGCTTTCTGTGTTTGCAAGGAATGCCCTTGTACTTAGATCACGCGCAAGGCAGGAATTTTTTTTCTTTCTGATTGCCACAGAATGTTGGCAGTAAGAGAATTGTTTCTTAATCCAGTTATAAATGATGCTTCTCAGCATTTGTTGAAGTTATTTGTGGACTCTGCAGAGCAGGCAAGTGTTTTTAGCAAAGAGAGAAGTAAAAGAGTATTAAAAATTCCTGAAGCAATAGATAAAATTAATGTCTGCATTTGGGGACATTGTGGTTAGGATTGGTTAATGTGGAAATATATAGGGCATATTGACTTACACAGTATAACTTCATCACCTTCAGTATCTAGAAAAAACCCAGTTTTTGATGAAAAATTTGGTCAAAACAGAGACCTTGAAAACAGCTGAAGGAAAGACAATGACACTTTGTTTACCTTTTCTTACTGAAGAAGTCATGGGGATGAGAATGGTCTGAGCTATTGAATTTTTTTTGTTTCACCTTATAATAGTCTCTTTGAAGTTTTGAACTTGAATATTCATGCCATAATGATTTTGAAATATTACATTGTTGTTGATATCAACTACTTATATATATAAGTAAGATAATTTCAAACTTAACTAGAAATACCCACATAACTTCTAAAAGCACACACTTTACTGTACTATTCGAGTGAAGTTTTATTTCTGTAGCTTGGTTTTTTAATACACCCTGTTGGAACAGAAACCAGTCTCTTTTTTTTTTTTTTTTTTGTAAATTAGGTGTGTCATGACAGTTACAAATTAAGGCAAAACAGCATAACATACATGTATGTTATAAAAGTATACATGAACTTCAAAATCATGGCAAATTCAAAAAATATTGATGCAAATCATGAAATACAGAGAGACAGAAACTCGGTCAGGTCAAGTTATTAATCTGTCTGAAAGTTCCAAACTGTTCCCTTGTGTCCATTCATTGACTGTCCTGTTACAAATAATATTTTCTGTTAGTATACTGATGAGGGTTTTTAATGAGCCTTTCAGAATGTGACTGCTTCCTTCAGTTTCTAAAACCCGGGATGGAAAATGTGAGGAATCATTTGTGTAGTTTTCTCCACTGGCTCAAGTTCTCATGCTCCCTGAACTCCTGCTGGACTTTTTGCTGGACTTCACTGATTTCTCCTCCTGGTCAAGATGCCCCAGGACCACACTCAGTTCTCTGGGCGTGGCTTCCTCTTGACTGGCTCTGGGGTAAAAGTGAGGGAAATGGGTGTGTTGTCTCCAGTTTGGACTTTGATGTCCAAAGAACCTCCATGCCCTGCAGCATCTCCCTAGGGTGCACCCTGTTCTCTCAAACAGTTCTGTGAGCAGTGGAACAGTTCAGGATTTTGGATTGATTTTTTCACTTTGTGACATTCAGGCTGGCCACTCAGACCCATGGGATCACCCCCAGCACTGGAAGGGGAGAATTACAAAAGTAAATCCAAGTGATCTTGTCTGGTAGAAGTATTTAGACATTCAAACATCTGTGTTAGAATGGATTAAGATTCTGGCGTTTGCGTTTTTATAAGGGGATCATCCAGATTTTCACTGCAGCCTAAGAGTATGGCTTAGCAGAAATCCTAGAAAGTCAGAAATGGTGATCTGTTTGTGAAAAGCTCCCAAATCTGGCTTTCCTCGCGTGAAACAATGTCTTCTGTATTTGACTTTAAAGTTCTGGTTTTAGAAATTTTTCCCATTATAGATTTATGTTTGTTATTTCTTCCCTTCTGCCCTGACTATATTAATTTCATCCTGGTTTCCTAAGGAGATGAAGCTAACATAATAATAATAATGCTGTCTGACTGATAGCTCCCCTCATTGCTTTGGTGTAATTTTTTACCCTTGGAGATTAATTTCTGCCAATATAAACAGAAGAGTAGAGATTTCAAAGTGATGAAATATATAAGACTCTTTTACTTCTGAGGGAAGTGACCTCCCTGTGACCAGGGAGATGAGAGAGATGCAGTTAATACCCCCAGTGAAGGAAGAGCTGTAGCAAGCATTCAGCTTAATAAACATCACAAAATTTGTGCAGGTGTTCTATAAGATGATGAGCTTTATAACTTCTGCTGCTTGAGGCTTGGTGATTATATTTTTCAATTTCTTTGCTCCTTGGGAGTGCACAGTTATGGAAGTTTTGATCGTGCCTTTTCTTCTCTGTAGTCCTCTCAAAATATGCTCAATAGGTCTGAGATGTTTCTGGTAATGAGTTACGAATACAGACACTGTCATTCCTCCACTTTGTAAGCTGACATGTTACTTTCCTAGCCCATAATTTAATACTGGCTGATACAGGGTTGATAGCCAATGGTGCAGTAATTTTCTTTATCTTGACTCAATGCAAACACTCGATTACTGTGGTCACAATAAAACCCAGCTTCTTCCACAGTTTCTCTCAATTGCTTAAAAGTTTTTGATTAGACTTTAATTTGCTTCCTACTGCCACTGCTGTTTCTTCTGGTTAAGGCTACACCCGAACATCCTCTCCTGCTTTCTCTACACAGCAGGATGCTGTAACACTCTCCCTGTGTCATGGGAAGGATAATGGAGGAGAGATATGAAAAAGTGTTGAGAGTTTATCTAGCAAGACCTTTATGAATACATGTTGCTTTTATTGACTTTTAAGTGGTGGTTATTGTTCTGATTATTTATTCTGTTACACAACTGAAGTTAAGAGCTGTGTTCACAGGTAATTGCCCATTTTCTCCTTCCTTGCCTTGCCAACATTAGTAGCATCACAATACTTGTCTGTCTCTTCTCTTTCATTATCTCCCTATAAAATTACTGTGGGTAGGTTTTTTGAGGTGATTTGGTTTGGTTGATTTTTTTTTCTTTTTCTTTAGAGAGATTTAATAGTATATTAAGTTGATTTGTTAGCTTTTTTCCTGTTGTAGAAATCGTATCAACAGGTCTTGCTCTCTGGGCATGAATGTACATATATAAATGAAATTAATTTAGAAAAGTGCTCACTGGATAATGTTGATTTCTTTGAAAATATTTTTCAGCATTCACATTGCACAAAGCTCTCCTCTACATCTTTTACAGTCATTTATATACATTAAAGCCTTCATTCCCCACTAAAGACAGAGCACTGCCATGCTTGTATAGCAATTACATTTGACTTTATTCTCTTGTTTTAATTAGCAAGAGGAAGGATGAGGTGCACAGTGATGTCTTTTTTCTGGGAACAAGCACAAACGCCTCTGGTAACATCTTGCCCTGCCTCATCCTCTTGCAGTTGGATGCAGCCAAACATCCTCGCCTGCCGCAAGGACCTGGCCTCCTGGCAGCCCCACACAGCTCTCCCTGTGCTCCAGGTGGGTGCCACCCCGCAGCCGGGGCTGGGTGCCTCCCTGCTGGTGTCAGAGACAGCTCCCACAGCAGTTTCTCACCCCCCACCCCTCACCAGTGGTTGCATCGCTCCCAGAAATGTGGGAGGTAGCATCGCACGTAGGTGCTACCCAGTCTGCTGCAGTTCAAATGCGTTCAGGGGGTGGATCTCAAAACCCTGCCAGTGGGAGTGTTTAACTTGTGCTGTGGTGAAAGATTGGGTAGGGTGTGCAAACTTGTGCCCCTGCCTTGACAGGGCAGAGAAGGGTAGTGCATCCTGCAGAGAGAGAGTGTGGCCTCTGCCCAGACCAGGTGGGCTGGGGTGGGCTGGGAGCAGAAGTCCTTCACATGGTTCAGCTGTGGCTGAGGCAGCTCATCTGACTGCAGCCTAAAAACCACTGTCAGCAACAGGAGGTGATGGTTTTACCCGGGTTTGCACTGCACATGGGGAGATGTGTACCTGGAGCAGCCTTTGGGTGTGGAGCTCTGGCCAGGTGCACCCAGGCTGAGGCATTTGGACAGGAGGATTTCATCTGGCTTCCCAAAGCACAGAAAGCACTGGATATATGCAGCAGAAGCTTTTCTGCATGTCTTTGCTTTGGTATGTGGCACACATCTTCCTGTGCTGAACCCAGAGGCAGGGGCAGTTATGTGCTGGGTTGTGCTGCAAGGACGCAGCTCTGAATTAAAAATCTTCCATTTTCTATGTCCCTAGGAAGATCCCAGAGAAAAAATTGCAGATCAGAGAGCATGTGCTTTTTTCTTTTTCCTTCTTATTTTAATCTACAGATTAAGCAGTATTTGCTACATACACAATGATAGCAAAGTTAGCTCTGTTGGCTTTCCCCATCCTGTCCACATATTCCATCCAACAGAGGAAGGTGAATTGGGTTTATAGTACACAGTGATGTTTATTCCTGCAGATCTGAACACCTGCTGAGGCAGAACAGAGGAAATAATTTATACTGCTTTCCAGCCCCCATGGACAAATGGCTAGACTTTTATTTTAGCCTTTTTCGATCACCGTTGCAACCAGTTCACAACATTCTGTTGGAAATCCAGAAGTTTTTCCATAGGCTTCTGAGTAACTTGGAACTGTGATTAGTAATGCAGCTTTGGGGTTGTTGAAATGCCCTTGGAAGATGTGCAGCATTCAACACCATAGGACTTGGTGTTCTGTCTGTATCAAGTACTGCCCTTTGCTCAGGCTCAACATCCCTTTTAAGTTCTGCTTTGCCTGGTTTGGAATCTTGTGTCATTTGTATCCTTTAGCTGAGCATCTGACCCATCGATATTTTATATCTTCTTCATTACAAGGTACGTTGGTCTTGCTCAGACAGATGCAGAAGCATTGGCAGCTGTTTAATATTTCATACTAACTGATGAAAGTGCTCTGTGGTATTTCACTGAGTGATGACAAAGAGATTGTCATTGAGATGATTCTGCACTCTTCCTCTGCCTCATCAAAAATAGCTTTAATTCCTGGGCAATACATGATATGCTTTGTTCATAAGAAATTTCTATCTACACAGGTGGATTTTATAGTCCTTAATTAAGGGAGTTTCCATTAGTGTTGGTAAGATTTGTCCTGGAAGTATATATGTGGAGACCTTTGTATGTCTCTTCCATCTCTTGTGGATGAGGTTTGGTTGGGTAAGAGGACTAAAGGAAGCAGAAGATGGGAAGATGATATTTAGAAAGTCTGTCTCTGAGTGGACAAGCAGTTCTGAAGATAGTGTTTGAACTACAATTTCCCCTACGGTACCATGTAGAAGGATATGGTTTGTCTAGTACCTGAAGTACACATATTTCTCAGGGCTTAGTCAGTTGTGGATAGCATTGTCAGCTTTGGCAGATAACGCAAGGTGTTAAGCAATCATAGGGCACTTCATCTTGATTCAAATCCACAGTACAGTGGGAGTGCTGAAGTTTTTCTGCTGTTTGTATGAATAGAAATTTTGAGGACTGGGTTTATAAACTGCTCTGAAAAAAGGAAAGCCACCCTGGAACTGACGAGCAGGCCAGAGGCCTGCAATTCTGTTGCCACTTCTTCCAGAGCATGGATGGGCTGCTCCTACAGAGACAACTTGCAATGGGAAGATGAGACACTGATTTAGCTGTAACCCTGCCTGTAGCAGAGCCGGGCTTGGACACAGGATTGCAGTTCCCTGGACACAGGGAGCCAGATGATGCTGTGGAGTGTGTCAGTGTAGTTCACCTTAACTGTTTCCTTGCAAAATTGGATGCACTGTCCTCCAGGGAAGGATCCATTTTCTAGAATATCTAAAGCATGATGGTTATGGCTGGAGCAGTTGCCACATGAGGAAAGGCTGAGGGACGGGCTGGCTCTGGAGGTGCTGACAGCAGCTCCTGGTACCATGGGGAGGGAGGTGGTCAAAAAGAGAGGGCCAAAGACACAGGGGGCATCAGGTGGACCAAGCCAGAGAGGTTCAGATGGTGCACAAGGAAAAGAATCCAGGAAGGCAGAGGTGTGGGCTGCCACGATGGCTGTGCCAGCTCTGCTCTGGGGGGTTCCAGCCCCAAGGGAGCACAGCCCTGATCAGCCTCATCTGACCTTGGTGCTGAGCTGGACCAGATACATCCTGAGCCCCGCCCAGCCTGAGCTGTCCCGTGACCCTGTCATTCCAAGCTCAAAGCTGAGCCTCTGAAAAGTGCTGTGAAGTCCTAGTAATGCATAAAAAATATAACAGGGAAGAGGAATCTTATTTAACAAACTGAAAAGCCAGTTTGCAGTACCTTCAATAAGAAATAACAAATAGATGCTAACAACAGCATAGTGTTTTGCAGCCCCTGCCTTAAAATGTCTTGCTACTACAGTCTGCCTTAGATATGGTGAAATTCAATGTTGTAAAACAACTTCTAAGCATACTGCATGCGATCTGTTTCAGGCTTCAAGTCTAATTCAGTCTGCTGCAGCTTTTGTTCACTTAAGAAAAGCTTTCTCCAAGGCACAATACAGCATAATAAAAATGCAGGGACTTCTGTAAACATGTTTTGCTAAAGCTTTAATGTGATAGTTATGTTCTGTGTTCAAAAATGAAACACTGAGCCTACTGCTTTCTTGGAAGTAGGCATCATGTGCACTGGTGTGATTTTGATGTTTAAAAGAAAGGTCCCTATATGGGGATGGGGTTCTTCTAATGTGTCTTGCTTGTTTTTCTTCTTGGAAAGGTCAGGTATTAGAAATTCTGTTGTACCACCCTTCTGATATTTTCTCTAAATGTCTTCTCAGAAGAGCTGGATTGCAGTGAAACCTCTTGGTAACGAAGTCTCCAGAGAAGACAGCCACTGATTAGTCTATTATTAAGACTCTGAGTTGTTTCTGTTTAACAAAAAAATACTAAAGAACAACCCCAAAAAGGTGAAGTATAGGCAATTGCTTCTACAATAGATAGGGTCTCATTTAAGCAAACATCAAGCAAAAAGCTCCACTCCATGTTGTCAAAGCTGTTTCATAAGCAGTGATTGAACATATGTTCCCTGAGTAACATAAAAGAGTTGGCATTATGAAGCCAGTGGTGCTTTCAACCACTTCCCTGCTCTTCCCCATCATTACTCAGAAACTGTCACTAAAAGTGCTTGCTGTTTACCTCAGAGAGCTTAAAAAAGCTTAAAACGATGAGTGTGTGAGGGTTGGAGGATATTTGTTTTCCTTCCCATTGAACTTGCATTTGTTTGCTGGAAAATCTAGAATTGTGGAAGGAATTAAATTGAATAAAAACAATTCTCAGCCAATTCCTAATGGGAACAAGCTATTATTGATGTGATTGGAAGGTCTACACTTGAACATAGATGGTGTTTATCATAAGGCATGATGCTTTTAGGAAAAAGGATCACTGAAAAGGCAATGGTGGCTTTTTCTGTTCTGAATTGGTAGTTTTATTATGTACAGTTTGAAGAGAGAGTACATGCTGTCCACACAGTTCCTTTTATTAATGAGTAACTCATTTTTATGCTCCTTCTCTCCTTCCAGATTCTCATTACTTACAGGTAGCTGGAAGTAGCACTCCAAAGTAGAACAGAATAAATGGGATAGTGTGTTTCTCAATCAGATTTCCCAAGAGACTGTGTAGTTTCTGCTCTAGCAAGTTTTGAAACTAACAAAATAAAAAAAAAAAGAAAAAAGAAGAAGTCATGATACTAATTCATTTAGCTTTACTGAGTATTAAAATAATTGCAAATAGAAACCTCCTTGCAGTAATCCCATTTAAGGAGAGACAATTTCTTGCTTTGAGTCAACTATAATAACTCACCCATCATGTGAGCATGGAAATTGAATGTTGTTACAGAAGCTTGGTTATGTTGAAGGGATGTAATAAGACACTAGTCTGAATATTCACTGTGTTAATTAAGTGACTGGTTAACAATCCAGCCTTTGTAGAGTTAAATTTTGTCCTATAAAGGGATAACTAACAAAACTGGAGGCCTCTTTAGTAGCAGTTGGTGGTCTACAGAGTACAGAAGAAAGCTGAACAAATTTATCCAGCTGATCAATTTTGCACATCCACATGGAGTGATACCTGCCTCATGATTCTGACAACCAAAAAAGTCAATCAAAACTTCACACCTTAATGATTTTAAAAGTTGCTCGTTCTTTAGATTTTTGTAAAACCTAGAACCTGGATTTCGATCGCCTAAAATTAAATAAATACTCTGGAAGAATAGAAAGATGAGATTTAGAGATACACCTTTTCTTAAAAATAAATCTTTTTATGGCTTAATGGCTTGATTAGTCCTTAGTATAAGTATTTTAACTATGCAATTTTTCTAGGCATACATTTTGAGAAGGAATGGTAATTTATATTTTTTAATCTGTATTTTGGCATAATTTCTGTACCTTTTCAGAATTTAGCAAAAAGAATGTGAGATTAGAGGCAAATCAAAGCAAAATTTAAGAAAACCATCAATTTAATTTTGAGTGGCTCAGCACTTCCCCACCACCACTCTCCCCTCTCTTCCCACTGCTGTTCCGTTTGATTAAAGCCACCAAAAAGCTGGGATTTCCAGCCCAGACCTTTCTGTATGGCACCTTTCAGGGTAGGATTGAGTGCATTTGTTACTGCTCGATGCCTGGTTGGGAACTGGAGAGCAGAGATAACAGCCGGCGGTGCCGTCTCTGGGGCAAAGGATGTGTCCCGTAATCCCAGTTTCCCTGTTAAGACTTTAAAGCTCCAGTGTTTCATGGAGGAAGGGAAGCGAGGCTGACAGCCCCAGCTGCCACCTGACAGGAGTCACATTTGATGCAGGGATGGCAGCAGATCCCTTGGTTGTGTCTGTGGCAGCGGAGGCGGTCCAGCCTTCAGGCTTAGAAAAGCAGGAGCCCCTCAAAGGTGAGATGTAATTACCATTTGAAGTTAAGCTGTTCCCAAAATGGGGATATTTGTTCAGATGTCTTACCAGGAGCTGGCAGGGGGATCTGGCTTCACTCCTCCTGTGCCAGTCTGAACTGCTCCAGCAAGACAGCGGGCCAGTCTATTTATACAACTGAACAAAAGAGGTGCAGGATAAGACCCCGTGCTGATTTTGGGGCAAAGGCCATGACAGCAGAACACATAGAGACATGCTCTTTTGATGGAGCATGTCTTTTTAAGGCTCCATCTCCTAAGAGAGAGTGTAGCATTCAAAAGCATGAGGATAGATGGCTCATCACTAAATGGGATGTGATGAGGGGGAAGATGCTCAGCCTCAGGCAGCATGGGAGCTAAAAACAGCTCAATGGTGTTGTGAGCTGTGTTTGCACAGTGCCAACACAGCCACTGCTGAACTTGGGAGAAGCTGGAGATGTTCTGGGAATGTTCAAGGGAGCAAAATCCTCAGAGGGAAAAACCCTGGGATTGAGGAAGGAATATTATGGCATGTTCATGTCTGGTATCAGTAGAGGAGTTTCAAAAATTGTCAAGAAAATAAGCATATGGACTGTATAAAAAGCACGTAGGCTTATTTTGGGTGAGGAATATACATGACACTGCTCTCCTTTTTACATCTCTTCAGAAAGTGTCTTGGCACGCTTTCTGTAGATTTGTGTCTCTGAATTTATCCATGGAGGATGAGGAGGAAGGGAAGTTGAGGTGAGGAGGAAGGGAAGCTGAGAAGAGAGCGATGCTGGGATATGATAGAGTTTAGCACCAGTTTGTTTGCAAATGGAAGATGCAGAAGAGCTGCAGTGATGCGTTATATTGTTAATTATGTTTGAGTGTATCTCTGGAGTTGTAGATCCTAGGAGAAGTGCCACTCTGCACAAACATGGTTCTCAGAATTTATTGGTGAACTGTGACATCTGAAATGATACTTCTGTAGATAAAAATAGAGCTTAACTGTGCTAAACATTCAACAAACACTTATTGCAACTGCAATCTGGATACTTAAACTGTGAACAAAATACTGGCAAACACCCACTAATAATTCTGTGGCATCTGCTTTCTGGAGGAAATTGTGCCCTTATTTTCTAAATTAGAGGAACAAAAAAATAACGGGTAATTTTTATTTTTTGTTTCTCAGGTCATGATGCACTTGGTAATAAGTCACTGGTAAACAGCTCATGAAATGTCTGTGCTTCTCATCTTGGGTACTGAGTTTGGGGTATGTTCACTTGGAAGCTTTGGGAAAGGCAGCCACCAGTGGGAGAGAGGGGCAGAGCTGAGGTGACAGAGCAGCGAGAGCTCAGGGTACAAGATCTGTGGCACATGCAAAAGGGCTTGAGGACCCGTCTGTACACTTTGACAATGGGCATCAATGTTACTGAGCAGAGGAGTGAGATAAAAGGTCAGGACGGTTTTGTTTTGTAACCAAATTGGGCAGGATGTCTATTGAGGAGAATGGTGGCTGGCTAAATGAATGTGCTTTGGCAACAGCAGTTGCACCCAGGTGTCGTCTCATGTTTTGGGAGCTGTGGCACAGTATTCCAATGCAGGTTACTTTTCTTCTTCAGCGTAGAGGACACTTTGAATACCATTTTAAATCTTGGGTAGCTCCCCCCTCCATTAAAACATGAATAGATGCTATAAAAATAACAAGGGTAGAATATTTTCTCTGGTCCTAAATTTCTCATAGGAAATCTGCTCCATATTCAACAGTTTAATGCTGGGGTTGGTACTGATGCTTGGGTTTAATAGGGTTTATTAAAGTATCTTCATTACTCGGAAGAATAAAATTGTTCTGGTGGTTTTGCCCGATAAGCAGCACTTTTGTGGTGGTAAAGATTATCTTGTTTTTGTCTCCACAACTCAGGAAGAGCTGGGATCTTACAGTGTACTGGTGGATCTGTAGAACCAGAAAAGCTACTGGTAATCAAACACGAATTGGAAAGGTCATCCTGATGCATATGCCCTTTTCCCATCCACCAACTTGCTGTTTTAATGGCACAGATTTGTTACTAATCCTTGCTTTGAATCAGCAGTGCCTACTGAGATAATGCAAGAATTGTACACAGCTTTAGGGGGATGGATGGTTCAGATTAAAAAAAAAAAAAAAAAAAACCTAGAAACAATAAAGCCAAACAGACCAAAAGAGCTTTTCTATTACACCACCAAATTGATTACTTCTAATGCAGAAATTCATTTAAGCCATTCTTATTTTTCATAACTTGATCTTGAAGAAGCATTTTTACCATGCAACCCTGGTTTTTTTCTGTGTTTTTTTTTGGTTTTTTTTTTTTTTTTTTCCTGGGACTGAGTAGTGAGGGCAGCTATCCAATTAATTCAGAATGAGCTTCAACAAAGCCTGCATGTATGGGCTCACAGTACCGCCAGGCAGCATAGCAAGTGCCACCTTATCCAAGGATATAAACACCACTGGCTTTGGCCTCACACCTCCACCTCAGCTTGCTGGATTTCTGGCCATTTGTGGCCACAATTGCTGCTCATCTTCAGCTTTTTCTCCAGCCTGATGATGAGCCACATCTTGCTGTCAGAGTTGTTTTGTGCCACGGTCTAGGTTGTGGCACCTGAAAGATCCCTCCACATTGTGATTTGGTGACATGGATGGTGGTGGTGCATCCTGCATTGGGAGTGGTCTTCTGTGGCTGGAGGCCATCCTTCATTTGGGATCTTTGAGGTAGGAGCAGGTTTTCTCATTAGTTTCCAGCTTGTCCATGCTAAAATGGGAATACGTTACCTTCTGAGTTGTGAGATGAAGCCTTCAAAGCACAAAATAGGCAACTGTGTCACCAGGGAGGCTTCTTGAAAGGCTGAGCATTTAATGTCCCCTAGTGAGGCAAATGAGTGATGTGCCCTGGATTTAGCTGTGCCTACCATGTGATAATAGAAATTCATTGTGAAATGTTTATGATCCCAGAAACATTTACTGACATGCGGCACAGGGCAGGAGTTCTGCCACTGCACAGACTGGGCAGTATTTTTTTCACTCAGATTGCTTTTCCCTACAGTCCCTGACTCCAGGCCCATTGACCTCTTTTGGGTCACTTTGTAAGCAATCTGAAACCACACTCTACTAAATACAGCTTTCCTGGATATGTAGGTTCAGCACATTTTCTTGTTGCATGAAATATCAGAAAGGCTATTAGTAAATCCTGACTTTGATTTTTCTTTTTATAGTCGTTTGCAATTTCAGATAAAACTGCCACTTGCTCTAGAAAAGGACTTAGTGTGAACTTGCAGGTCACTCTCTTTTGATGAGGTTACTTTGTGTCTGTCAGTTTTTGATACCTGGTACCTGTTTTTCAGCCTCTGGTTCCATAGCTGAAAGACCAAAATTTCAGGAGAGTAGTTTATTTGCAGAAGTTACTTCCTTTTCTTCATGTAGATACAATTCTCATATATATATTGAATATTTTGATGGTCAGCTCCCAGATGTGTTCAAAGCACACATCTCTAAAGAATCAAGTATTATCTCATCAAACTCAGTGACCATGAAAACTGAGAGGATGGTGTAGGACTGGTTAACTGATGGCTCCTAAGAGCATGTGGTAGGAAGAGGGTTAGGTACAAACCCCTGATTGATGCTATTTGGGGCAGGGTAGCTTTTGTGCTACTATCAGACATGATAGTTTTGCTGAATACCTGGTGTCTCCTCTCCTTCATGCTGCTCAGAGGATTCTTTGGAGAAGCAAATCATTACTAAGGACAAAGAGAGAAAACTCAGAGCATTGTATGAGGATTTGGCTGTAGAGCCTGGACATCCTTCAGTGGGAATGGACATGCTAGAATTGCTATGCGTGAATATTTTTATGATGTTGAATAAAACTTTGAAAAGAACCTGGCTGAATACAGGGTATCTTGAGGTCCTATGTATCCTGCCCCATTTCTGTTTCAAAGGGGTTTTATGCATTTGTTTGGAAACAGTGCGTCCTTAGGAGAACTTTTAATCAGCTCTTTAAAGAACAGTTTCCTGCCTCACGGGGTATTTTTAGCCAGCTTAGAGCCACAGCTCATCCAGAGCTGAGGAGTGGACCACCCAGGACTTGAAGGGTAGAGTTTTGTGTTGGTGCGTCTCTGCCTTGTGGAAGTTGAAGGTAAATGAGGGTGAATTTGGCTTCTGATATATATCAGAACATCTGTTACAGATCGTGCCTGGCTACAGTAGCCTCTCAGATGGATCTCTGCAGCACAGTGGTACACTGGTCCTACTTTTCTTTTGGAGATGTCCTCCATACCAAGGGCAATTAAAAAATCTATAGATCTGCCTGCTTGTTGCTGTAAAACTGCATGGTTAATTGATGTGTGGCCTGACCATATCTTTGTGTAGAGCATTGACATGTGAACTGTGTTCAGAATAATCATAAGTGCATTCATCCTTTTCCTCAGTACAGGTGAAGGGAGGAATTCATTCCTGGAATGAACAGAGGGAATGTTGTTGCTGTGCATACTTGACAGAGATGGACTAGGAAAAATACTTGGTGAATTAATATCAGAATTATGTTCACTCCAGGCTGCTAAAAGCTGCCCAAGTAGTCACTCTCCCATCATTTCAGTGATGTACAAAAACATCAGAGAGAAGAGCAAGAACACCACTACATTGCCGGAGGTTTGGTGTCACAGCACACGGAGTCTGGAGGTGACCTTCAGTTCTCATCCGTGTGATACCCAGTGTGCCAAGGCTTTCTTCCATTGTGTTATTTCAGGTTTGATCTCAGTGACACCACACGTGGAATATCACATGGTCAGTCACAGCCTGTTGGGTCAAAGGAAGCATTAGCAAATGCAATTACAGAGCCTGCCTGATGGATACCCTTGTGCTAGCAGACACAGGTGTTCTTGTGCAGGACACTGCGTGGTGGCAAGGCAGGAGAAGGCACAGTGACAATGTGTGACATGAAATTAGAGAGGGAAAAATGAATGGTAGGTTCAGCAGTGAATTTGAACATAGGACAGTAGTGTTTGAAGACACTTCTCTTGAGGATTTTCATCCAAGCTTCAGGCTTATCTGCCATTAATATCAGTTATGCTTCTTCTCGTCGCTGTTATTTGCTACATGCAGATATAAGTACCATGTTTTCATGATGTGTAAAATTGCATTCCCCTACTGATACCAGCAAGGAATCTTGCAGGGAGGATTGCAAAGCACTTGCAAAAGTCCTGTTTATTGGATGAAGCAGAGGTTAGGGCTGGGGTTTAATGATTCCTACTTTTCTTCTCCTACTCTTTGCAGAGATGCTGTTGTTCCAGGGAGGGGTAAGATGTGCAGTCCTAACACTCAGGGAACCCCTTGGGCTGCAGTTGTGTCTGGCCTGCACAGTGCAAGAATAAAGACTGAAGAAATCCCTTTTCCACTTCTGCTGTCCCTCTACATCTCTTTTGGGATCAGATATGATTCACTGTCTTCACTGGGACTGTCTTCCCCTCACCTCCAAATGCCATTCAGCCCTCAGAGAGCCCTGGTGTGAGAGCAGATTGCCTTAGTTAAACATTGGCAAGTGGCCCCAGCCTGCAGCTGGGGTCTGCCTGGGCTGCTGACCCCTTTTCCTTCTTGTAATAGGTTTTAGAGAGGGATTTAGTTTTGGACCTGCTGACTTCAGCTCTCACATCTATGCTGATGGCTTTATTAATGATAGAGATGTCACATAAATTGTCATCTCCTGACTACCCAATGTCAGAGAAGTCTCTGCCAACAGGACAGCAGGTGTTGATTCTTTGGGTCATTTGACTTTTAAATTTCCTCATCATCACCTTGCTTTAAAGAGCACTCTTACAGGGTTTGGTTGCTTCTGTTGGTGCCCTTTCAGAAGGGCACCCTGCAGCCCCGCAGGGCTGCTTCTGCAGCCACCAGCCCAGAGCTGCTGGGCTTCAGGGGTGATCATCCCTTTCTGCACTGTGAAACTTTCCATTTCACCATTCAAGGAGAGTTTAGTACAAGTGGAGGGATAACACAATTTCAATAGGAAGTCAAAATTGATAATCTTAGGTTCTTCTCTGATTGAGCTCTTTCAGTCTTTGGAGTGTTTTTCATTGTCTGATGCTTCTTTGAAATAAAAAAAAAAACCCTAAACTGAATGAACAGTTAATAAGATCCTTTCCCATTTTCATCAGAAAGCTGATGTCTTATTAGCACAAAATACCCTTGTAATTTTCCACTTTCAGATTCTGCTTTCTACCTCGCCAAGATCAGCAGACACATTCGACTTCTACTTGCCATAGGAGAGAATAGTCCTTCCCCTCTTTAGGAGATTGTTGTGGGTCTAGTTGGAGGTTATCTCACACATCAGCTTCTGGAGGTTGAAATCAAAACTGAAAATATTTTTTGTAGTCTTCTCATTATTAGAAACTTGATGTTCTGCCTTGTCACAGAAAAGAATGGGTTTTTCTAAACCAATGTTGACTTAATGACTTGGACTTCTTTTTGGTATGGAAAGGAAGGTAAGTTTTTCTTTTGCTTAGAACTGACATAATGGGGATTTCATTTGTGGGGAGTTTGTTTTTGTTTCTATACTTTTGTCCAGAGTGTTTGAGAACAGTTGAGCTGGTTCTTATCAAATGGGTATTTAGTGTGTAGTGTCTTCTTGCTGAGAGAGGTCAAAAATAAGGGAAAACACTATGAACACATGAAGGTACTTCCCGCTGTATAGTCTTCATGTGTCCTGTGCTCGGCAGCTCGTGGGTTACTTGAGTAAGACATAGTATTTTTTGTGTTTAATAGGTGCTGATAGATTTTGCTTCCTTCAGGTTTTTTATGACATCCTCAACATTATCAATTAGCTCCTGAACCTCTCAATCAGCTCTTTAGATTTAACCCGGTTTTCAAATTCAGGGCAGATTTGCCAAAGACATCCAGAAATTGCTCCCTGAAGCCACTTTCATGACATCAAGCAGGTTCTGTCTTGGAAACAATTGATATTTGTTGCCTCTTAATTCTGTGGATATTTGAAATACTAAGATCATGTGTAATGGAAAGCAAACCATAAATCTGTGGAGGTGTGTGAATCTGTAGAGTGTTGGTTTCTGACACAGATCCTGGCCAAGTGAGAGGACATCTGGAATGACAGCACAATCTTCCAAAAGCCAAGCCTCATTGCTGCCATATTTCACCTCTCTTTTGGATGTTACTGTTGTCTCACCATCACCCTCTGCAAGCTGGTGGGATTCTCTCCTTGTCCCTAACACAGCGTTGTAGCCATTGCTTTATTCTCCATTTCAGGTATGTAGAGATGTTGCCAGTGCCTTGCAGGCCAAGCAGTTTTAAGGCAAAAGCATTGCTCCTGTGCCTCTCGGCACACACAGAAATACTGTGAGGTGAGAAGGGCTGTATGTGCAGTGATCACCCCCAGATGATCTATCTATTGATTATACCAATGGTTTACATTGAGATCTCTCAGGAGAAAAGAATGAAATGGGAACTAGTCACAGCTCTGGAAGAAACAGGAACTCTGCTCTCCTTTTGAGGAGAGCAGAGTTCCTCAGTGTTGTATTTGAAGATCTGAAGAAAATGTATGTTAGCAAAACATCTGAACTTGTGTAATTAATACTTAAAGCCTAATTACAGCAGATTATTTTTACACTCTATCATTTAACTAACATTCTTAGAGATTCCACATGAGAAGTGCAGATACTCAGTGTTCTGCAAATGAGTAAATCATTCAGTATGTACTTTCAGCCAGGACTACTAAGGGAAAGTAGCTTAATTAAGCCTCATTAATACAGACAGACTTGTTTTTAAAAAACTTTTTCTGCTGCTCAAAACAATCTTCATTTATTGCTCATTCCTGAATGTTTAGAACAGATTTAGAGTTTTAAATGCTTATCAATAAATGTTAGTAACACTGGGTATGGAAAGTTTTGGGGTTTTTTCACTGCATCTGTGAAATTTCTTTTAAAAGTAGTAGAATGTCCTTATGCAAGTTACTGATAAGAGGAAAGAACGACAACTGTAAGTAGATGTGGCTTAAGCATAAAATAACCTACCAAGTAGCTATAGACTTTTTTAAACCTTGATAAAAGAATTCATTAATGTCTTTTTTATTTTATGTATTTCTCTGCAGATGATGCTTATGGCAGAAGTTATTCAGCTTAATAGTTGCAACATGGGTTTAGAAATTGAATTGACCTCTGGTATCTCTTCGGATGTAGAGCCCACTTATCTCTGTGTATGGGAATGGTAAAAACGTGCAAATTGATAAGCTCCATCCATTTTTGAAAGATAAACTCCTCAAATATGAGTTTACAATGTGGAAATCATGCCTACCAATATCCTTCATGTAGAGCATAGGCTGTGTGAGGAGGATTAAGTCATTGTGCATTCTCTCAGGTTTCAAAGATGCTTCACAGAAGGCAGAATTCCTTGCTGCTAGTCCAAATCTGTACAAAGTTCCCCTCTTTGAGCCCTGTCCTGCATTTGAGATCCTGGAAATATCCCCCTGACGTAAGCATGAGTTTGATAAAGTATTCAATCTACCTTAACATAACATCTTTATTTCTTCAACGTACACACCTTTGTTTGCTCCAAAGCCTCCAGGGACTGAGCAGCACACTGAACTGGGAAAACAGTGCTCCAGATCAATACAATTACACTGTGCACAGTCTAAATTGGTGCCATGTTTGTGTATTTCAGAATAAAGTGCAAGTTCGCCTCTTACAGCCTATATGATGCTGTAATTGCAGTAATGGAAACAGGAAGCAAAAGGAGAAGGGTTTGTCTGTAGGCTGAAGTTTGGTCCCTCCCCTGCAGTAGAGCTGAATTCAGCCAGTAATCTTGTGCCTCTCAACAACTGGCATAAAATGCCTCTTAGCAGAGGTCAGCACTTAGGAGGCTGCTCCTAGCACAGCTGGAAACTCACCTGAAGGCAGAATGAGGCAACAGCTACCATGAATTCTCTCTTAGGAGACTGCCACAGATGAGTGGTTTAGGTCACCAAAGGAATCACTGCCAAAGGTAATTGCAGCAGCAGGTTTAATCTGAATTTGTGAAGGTGCATCTTGACAAAGTCCAATGGCAAGGTTCAGTCTATGACTCGCTACACAGACAAAGCATACAGAGCAAACTTGGATTAGAACCAAATTTTAAATAATTTACATGGAGAACAAGGATGAAAAGGGATAAAGATGTAAAAGGTGAGGGAGATAATTCCAATGAGTCATGAGGTTCTAAGAGGATCCCCTTGCCTTTTAAATTCCTATTGGAGCATTGGTGCAGCTGAGTTCAATCTTATTCCCAGGCTAGGTCAGTGGTTTATGTCTAAAGGATTTCATAGGGAAATACAAGGAGTAGGACAAGGAGTAGTCTGTCTCCAAATAGTTTTGAGCCTTTTAAAGCAATTTCAGGCCATGCTACCAGCAGCAAGGAGTTGAATTTGTGCCTTTCTTCCACACTGCTTCAGAGGGATGTTGGTTTTTGACGTTTTTGAGTTAAAATTCAGTAAAGCACATTAACCTCATTAATCACAGTGTGAAGAAAAACCCTGTCAGAGAATCCAGGCTTTATCTTTGCTTTTTGCTTTTTGAGACACTGAAAGGAGGAGAAAAAAAAGACATCAGATGTGTCTGAGTGATAGTACTGAGACTCAGAAATTGTAACTGGACTAGGGAAAAAAAAACCTTTACTGTAGGTGCCAGGGATGGAAGTCTGAATCTGAAAGGGGAACTTGAAAGGCAGGCTGTCTGACTTGTTTTGCTTGAGGGGTCTGCTGTTCTGATCCTGTTTTCTCTTTGTGGATCAAATTTTTATCAAGTTGTTTTTATTTCAATAGTATTTTACACTAGTGCAAAAGGAAAGTATATTGTTAAATCTAGTGGGTTTGTGTTTGTACTTGTATAAATAACTCTTTAGTAAGCTATTTATTAGTTATTTCTACTGCACAGCATCAAGGGATAAAAAAAGAGTCCCAGTGTAGATGTTCCTACACAAAGATTGTATTCCTAAGGGAGCACTAAAAAATGAACACCAGCTTAAAAGGCACATGCCATGTTCACAGTCTGGAATTTGGTATTTGAAGTTCATACACATAAGAATAATAGCAGCCTTATCAGAAAGCATCAATTTAGCACACATTTCAAAACTTGCAGTACTGACAGCTCCTACAGCACTGATGAGTCGGCTGCTGAGAGGTGAGGGATTTGTGACCTTCCTGTCAGCAAAAGCATATGTAGACTTGATAGAGAAGGTAATTAAAACATTCACGGCAGTCTTGACCCTCACTGCTATTTTTTTGTGCTGACCCTTCATTTATAATTGGGCATGGGAAACAAATGAATCATCATTTTGTGGTGGCAAGTATAAGGTTCGGCTCCCAGGCTGAAGTGCCCAGTTAATTAGTTACTTACGACAGTGCTCTTTCAGAGCAAGGGTAGACTGTGTTTGTGCGTTTCATTGCATGGATTATGTTGTTGTCTTTAAACCAAGGATTTGGGAAGGGCAGGTTTTGAGTACTTTCATACAGGCTGATGAAGCGCAGGAAGCCCCAAGAGCTTTCTCAATTGCTGCAACAACCTTCTTGCAGTTGCCTGATAATTCCCTTGCCACTCAGCTTTGCAAAAGATACTGGACATAGTCAAAGTATGGTTTCTGATCCTGGCCAAAATCAACGGAAGCAATGGATCTCTTCTGTCATTGATTATGCAGTTTGAAAACGATCATTGGGCCCCGGCACAGATTAAAACCCAATACACTGTTACGGACTTCTTCATTTTGATATTTGGAGCATTATAACTATATAATAATATAATATTATATAATAAATATATTATATAGTTGGAGTCTGTTGCCCTGTTGAGCAATAATGCCATTTACTATGAGACACACGTCAGAACCACAGCTGAATAAATGCAACTTCCACACTGTGACAGCAGATTTAAAGCTGGACTTCCTCATATATAACAAGACTGCATGACAGCTAGTTCTGTCTTGTGGAGTGTCACAGACAGTATAAATACCTGGTACAGCTGCTGGGAGTTATTTGCATAACATATTGAGGGCAGAGAACAACTGCCACAAATTTTACATATCATCAATTCTCTTTATTTTTCCAGCTTCAAAGCAACATGCCTTGCTTTTCTCCTGAAACACACCTGTAGGTAGAGGCCAATATTATACTAAAATGGGAGACAACTGGATTTTTTAACCTACCTGAGCTAAACAAGTACAATTTGACACTTCAGTTGCATACATGCAAAATGACATATATATCATAACCACCCAGTTACTGTACTTTCTTTCTCAGAAAAATCCTGATAGCACTCTTCTTGAACAGCAGTTGTCACACCTTTTTTCTGCGTGGCCATCTGATGAGTTAAGCAGTTGGTTCTGGATATAACCAGAACTCTGGCAATAAGTTTTGGAAGCATTTTCCTAATCAGTTTTTGTGTACGGTGTACAGATGAGCTCAAACAACCTGTGGCAGCAGTTCCTGTGCACATAATCTGTTGTGGTTGCTCAGCACTAAGGAGGGCATGGCAGAGGGGGGCCCGTTCTAGTGACTTCAGTAAACTTACAACAGGATGTCTTGTTACCTCCTTGGATCCTGCAGTGTCTACTGCTGCTGAAAGAATTTCTGTGCAGATTTGTTACCAGTTCTATGGCGGTTGGATATCCAACTTTTATCAGTCAATGGTATTTGCAGATTCAGTGACTCTCCTGTTCTGAAATAATATTCAGTAAAGGAGAGGCACTGTCAGAATAGATTATTATGGCTCTAAATTACATGAAAAAGCGAATGTATAGGGAATAGAAGATGACAAAGATGGAAGCCATGTGAAAAGAAGTAGTCTTTTTCAAAGGAAAATTAAGAAGCAGACTTTTAAATAATGAAAGGAGCAATAACTTGAGATAGAATTAAATGGGAAATAGAAATACTATGTTGGAAATACTGCTGAGACTGGTTGAACTTTGTGCATGAGGTATTTTCTGGGATTATTTGTCCTTACTGGGATAACAGGAGGCAGCGGACTGTTGAAAGATGCAGAGGAGCAGTCACAGCACAGAGAACCCAAAGGCTGGTGGGGTGGAATTGAGCTGAAAAAAAAGCCAACCTGCCAGAAACCACAGAGGCTTTAGCAACTACATCTGCTCTTTGGCTACTGGATGTGTCTGGAGGCCTGGTGGCAGAATGCACTTCAGAAAGTCACGGTGCCAAGCTGAGTGCAAACATCACTTCCTTAAATATGTTTTTCTTCTTATACCCCCACAAAGGAATACAACTCTAATCAATGAAATTGTATTGCAGATTTGGAAAGCAAAAAAGGGAGAAAGAAGCTGATGAAATTTCTGGGGTTTTTTAACATTTGAGGGAAATCTGTTGTCCTGGGAAGGTGGAGGGGCACTGCAATAGGCACGTTTCTATTTTGTTTTAGCAACCAGAGCATGGCCATATTCTCAGAAGCCTCAGCTCATGCTCTGGGGGAAAAATGTGAGGTATCATTTACATGCTAGCTTTGTCACTCTTCTCAGCACAGAACCATTGCCCTTTTTTATTTTCTATCACTTTTATAAACTGATACAGAATAGCATTGTGTGGAGGGAGAGTCAGATGAAAAGATGGTAAGGTAAAACTTTCATTTTTGTTATAAGAGAACATCTTCTTAGTTTCAGCAAGCAATCTCCATCTGCAGTTTTCCAGGAGGCTGTTTCTTCAAAAAGATGTTTTCAAGATTGATTGGTATCAGGTGTTCAGTGCCATGTGATGCAGGTGTTACCATGGTGACCACTCCACTCCTTTAGGTAGGATGTCAGAAGCTATAATTGTGCTTTTAAAATCCTGTGCACAGTATGATAACCTGCACAGAAATAAGCTGTAGCCTTGCTCAGATGTAGGTCTGTCTCTGAGTGTGCTGATTTGTGACTACAAGCACAGAAGACTGTATAATGATGTTTGGGGGAGATTTCTTTTCTCTCTCCCCCTCCACGTGACAAACAGGCACAATGGCTTTTACAATATAATGGGAAAGACTAAATCCTTTCAGCCACACTTCCTCCCTGGCCCCATTTGAGTCTGTGGCTCTTTCTGGTCTCAGGCCAGCAGATAAAGCTGGTTGGAGCTCTGCTCGTGTCTGCCTTGTGCTTGAGCATGTGACAAAAGATGTTTCACTGACACACTGGCGTCTGTGTGGCTGTACTGCGGACAGTGGCAAGCCTGAAGTGCCTTCTCTGCCTCTGGCAAATCTCTGACCAGGGATTACAACTGCATTAGCCTTCAAAACGCTGCTTGGTGACCCTTGTATTTCATGGGTCCTAATGCTGCAACCACACATTTGCCTTTTTACAGTGCAGCTGGCATTAATGCTACACTTGTTCCTTAGCTTCTGCAGGGTTAGGGACACAGGTGTCCCTCTTTCCACTGCTTATGTCCGTGCAAAGATAGTTTGCCATTTTGTCTGCCACAGTCTGTAGATGCCTGGGTTTCTGCTTCAAGCCAAGCAAGTTGTAGTTGACAAGAAAAAGTAGTAAGAATGCAAACCTTATCTATTACCCTGAATTTTACATTAGTAAGATGGAAGGCAAAGAGAAAAGCTCATAATGAGTGAGGAAACTGTAAGGATGGGTTGAAGGTCAAGAGGCAAAGGCTGAAAGAGCAGTAAAGTTAGAGGCTATTGTGCATCCTGCCCCAATTCCTCTGTATCCCAGCTACTGCTTCTCAGCAGCAGCCAAAAGCCCCAGGCTCAGCCTCCTATGGATGCCCTTAGGCAGGATGGAGTCCTGGGAACCCTGTTCTTGATAACTTGCTTTATCTTTGCTCTGTTGGTCTCCTCAGAGGGCCTGGGTTCAAGACCACGGCAGCAAAATAGCCCTACAAGAACAATCCAGTCTGTTACAGGAGATCAGATGGCAGGAAAAGTCTTATTGTTAGAAAAGAAAAATTCCCCAATGAGATAAACCCTTCTGATGAAATCTTTCATATACCTGTAATTTTAATAGGGCTTGATCCTTTAAGTTGCTAAATCACTCTACCTCTTCCCAGTGGAGGTAGGGAATTGTAGATGTCAGCAGTGCTCAGTACTCTGCAGAGTTAAGAACAAAAAGTTGAACATTTGGACCTTCTGTGCCCTGCTAGTCTCTTTTGAGCCTCTAACTGCTATTTTGAAAGATGAAATTAGAAAATAAGATGAAGTACTTATTTATGGGCCCAGTTGTACAGAGTGCTTAAGAATTTGTTTTTAAGAATGCAGCTATGAAAACTGGACATGCAATCAAGTGCTCCTGTGTACTGGAGCTATGCAGTACAATGGTGTGTAGTGCTACAAATTGGATTTCAAACTACTTGAGTGTATAGCGTGCTTCAGTTTATTGATTTGACATTATCCTCTATTGTATTTGAGTTGTCTTTTGCTAGGTAGTAAGTGGGCTCTAATACAACAAATAAATGGAACACCTATAGATCTCTCCCCCTGAGTGTAGTTAGCAGTCCTTTAGGTCAACTTTGTCCTGTCCCCACTGTATTAGCTATGTGCCCTGCAGCTGTGCTGGGCATCTTTTAGAAGCCACAGCTACTCCAGGGTTCAAATTCTTAAACTGAAATTTCCCATTGGCTTTTAATTAGATAAATAAATGAATGTGCAATCAGTGAGCTGTAAGGAAAATTTCCAAATATGGAAACAAGTAAACCAGGCCCTAATACAGTCATCAAGCAATTTGAAAAATTGACTATCAAAAGCAGATAAGGAACAAAAGAAATCAGACTTTGTATAGCGTAGAGCATAAACACTGATATGAAGACTGAGTGAAATCTGAGGGTATGGTAAACAAGAGCATCTGTCCTTTCAAACACCACATTTTTAAATAAATAACAAGCATTTTAATGGGTTGCTTTGCATCTAACTGTATAAATAAGACTGGAAAATGCCAGCCAAAGCTACTACAGACAGCAGAATCAAACACTGAATTGTTTGGCAGAAAAGTGAGAGCTTCCATGGCTGGTTCCTTACTGGAGAAAAGTGACACGGAAAGTGACGTAACTTACTAATTATTGACTCATTCTTTGTGTTTTTACTTCTGTTTCTCTGATTCCTTGCTTCTTTGTGGGGAAGGGCTTCCCCTTCTGCTTTTGCTGTGTTCCTCTAAGCAACAGAAACACGCAACAGAAAACCATCTGGAAACCGGACTTGGTGCCAGCCCTATTCAGAATAAAAAAGCTGATTTTTGATGCCTGATTTGGAGTACCACATGCTCTGTTCTATATGTCTCACAGCCGAACTGGAAATCTGTCACCATGCCCAGTTTCCAAAACATGGAGACTCCTAGAATACAGATTCCTTCTGTATCAGTGGATAGTTCCCCATCTCTTGCACACCTGTCGGGGTGAGCAGCTCAAGCTGAAAACTCTTGGTAACTGTAACCATCTTACCCATGCTCTGTGCATTGCCCACAGCAAACTAAACTTTACTCACCAAAGGAGGCATAACAACATCAAGGGCAGCACTTGTTAGACCATGTATGGAAGATTGTCCAGTTTTACTTCTGCCTTACCAAAAGGATGTTGATGAACTGGAGCAGGAGTTGGTCAGGAAGGAACACTTGAGGAGACGATGAGGGACTGGGACTTGTTCAGCTTGGAGAACACTTGGGGTGACCTGTGACCAGCCTTCCCATATGTTGCTGAGAAGGTGGAGCCAGGCTCTTTAGAGTTGTACAGCAAGAGAGCAAGAGACTGTGGTTATGAGAGACTATGGTCATGAACTAGAACAGAACAGATTCAGACCTGAGATAAGGAAGAGCCTTGTCTTCATGAAGGCAGTGAAACTCTGTCACAGAGAGGTTGTGGAGTCTCTATCCTTGAAAATATTCAATAGCTGAAAGGACAAATCCCTGAGAAGTGTGATCTGAATTAGTTATTGACTTTGCTTTGAGTAGGAGGCTGGAGTAGATGATCTCCTGACGTCATTTCCAACCTGAATTATTCTATGATTTTATAACACTGAGTTTTCAGCCTTGATTTGTCCTCTACTTCTGGCTCTGTCCCAGTCACTGCCTCCTGTCCCGCTCTCAGCCACCTACAAGCAATGCAGGGAAACACTGCTGTTCTCCACCAAGTGAACCTTGACATGATGAAAAGTGTGCTGTTTTGGGTTGTGGACAAACTCCCATTTTGACAAAACCCGACCTTTTCTTCATAAGAGAGTTGCTTAGCCAGGACTTTTAGGCAGCTGTCCCAGCAAGAAAATGTTTGCTTTCCTTTCATGCTGCCATATATTTTATTTAGAATGATTATTTGTTTTCTTTCACATTGCTGCTCATCTGGAAGCTGGTATTTGACTTTTCAAAATGGTGGCTGGCAAGGAGCCATAGCAGTAACTAACAGGAAGGCAGAACAGAATTCCAACAAACACTTAGCTGAGATATTTTAGTATCGCAAAAATGAAGGGTTTTTTCTGCTTCAGCAAATGAAGAAATAATACTGTCTAGTGTTCCAGCCTCAAGCAAGTTCAAAGAACTTGTATTCAGGGTCCAAAATAAAGTGGAGCAATTTCTGGGAGCGGGGGGAAATGAGCCAAAGACAGTGGATACATATTCATTTAGGCAAAAAGACAGATAAAAAAAAAAAATTAAACCACATACAGCAAAACCAGGTGTCATTGGCAAGAGACTGAGTGACTTCTTGCCTGAGAAAAGTGTAAAACATGTTTCACACCCAGTCAACACCTTGACTGATTCTGCACCAGAGTTCAAATCTATGGCAGTCTGTCCCTGTGGCCTTATAAATCTGCTTGGGGAATAAGATGGTTATGGCCAATGCTGAAGTTTAAGTTACTGATTTCTACCTGACTGCCTCATCCATTTACTCACATCTGAACAGAAGAACTTTGTTTTGTTTAATTGTTTTCACCAGGAAAGAGTTGATTGGGTTTTTTTTTGTTTTTTTGTTTTTTTTTTCAGGAGACAGACATTTTAGTCTATTCCAAAATTTATCTGTGTTGATGTTCTGAAGCAAGCATCAGTGGATTGTGGCCTCTGAGAAGCCACCAGAGTCTGCTTCTTCCCAGACCTTTCTTCATGTCTCATGCACCCCATCTGTTCAGAAAGCATTCAGCAAAGTCAAGCAGGATTCCTTGCTTTGATTTAAATAGGGTTTTTTTTAGTTGTCCCAGAAGCAGTGACCCTAATTCATTTTTATATGCAGAACTCTTTTTTAGAAGACTAAACAGAATAAAGTTGAACTACTTTGTACTCTTCCTAATTATATTGTTCCCTTCTCCTCCTCAGCTGACTTTGAGAAAAGCTCAGAAAGCTCATGCTTTTCTTCAGCTGTAGAGTCAGAATTCATACAGAATGGGCAGATACAAAGGCATCATCTTAAGTGTGCCTACAAGTAGTCTGAAATAATGACTTAATAATAAATCTGAAACAATGTTAGAAAAATTCCGGAATTTATTTTCTTTCCTAAAATTGAAGGGACTCTGAGGTCAAATTTCTAATGTGGATTAATGAGTGTAAAGTTTCTAAAATTGTGTTGAAGTATATAACAAGAACACTTCTTTTTCTGGCCACTGTTGAATATTTGGTATTACATTTTTTTCCTAAAAATGTTACTTTGAAGAGGAAACTTGCTAGATTGGCTTACAATAAGAAGAGCAAAGAGTCTCTCCCAGAAAACAGGGCCTTGGGTTGACAGAAAGGTAGAATGATAAGTTTGCCTATCAAAAGTCACTTCATTTCATCCAGTTATTCCACCTTGAGAATTGGTCATTGCTGTTTTCTTAGCAGTTGCAGAATTCACTAACTTCAAATTCAGTGATTAACTTGGGATGTGCCTGAGAACTTCTCTCTGTGTGAGCAAGACTTTTCAGAACATAGGCAAATCAGCTTTCTAATTAGTGATGGGGACAAAACAAGGGGCATTTTGTGATGAATAATGAAGTACATGTTGGCATCAGTTCAGGCCTCACTATGTGAGGATCCAGCTCTTGAACTTGTCAGTGCAGCTTGTCAAGTGTTTGGGGACTGAGGTGACAGTAGGAGACACAATAAACACAAAATTTGGTGCCCAGATGGTCCAAAATAATTACATAAATAAATTCTGCTTGTTTTGGACATGTTAGTGGTCTCTTTAGCTCTACAACTGTGTGTGCCTAACAGCTTACACTATTTAGTGCACTCCTTTAGTATTTTCAGAGTTCTAGCTCCAGTATTCCTCACAAACTAATGTATGCCATGCACTTAAACTTCACCAAAGACTGGCAAGAGTATAGTTGTCTTAAAGCTGTCTAATAACCCTTTCCAGTGTAAATAACCACTGTTTAAGTTTGGTGCATGCAAATAATATAAACAATTGAAAACTGACTCTTCACCTTTCTTTTAATGCTGTTACTTTCTTTATGGGTGTAGTAACTCCTCATTGGCAGAGATAAATTCTAATAACCATTCCCCTAGGGAGATCAGAAAAATCAAACTATTACTTGTGGTGAGTCAACATAGCATGTAAAAAGAGAGGCAACTACAACTGTCCTGTCATCAGATCAGCAGCTCTGTGTTGTGATTGACCTCATTCACTTCCAGTTGCAAGAGGCATGTAAATGTCCTAAAATGTTTTGCCACTCTTGTCCCCAAGAGAACAGTGTCTTGGTGGGCTCTTTTTTAGTGCTTTCTTTATTAGTATTTTGGTAATGTAATGTTGGCAATACAAGGAAAATATTCTTTCAGGGAAACACCCAGCAGTTCCTTGCAGCATGGTCAATGTTATTAGTGTCAAGTCTCACTTAAATAAACATACAGTGTTTTGGTTTGACTTTGTTTGAGTTTTGCTGATGTTTATCCCTCTCTAAAAGCTCTGTGCTTCTGACAGTTTTTCGCTTCCAGTTTTTAGCTGGGAGCTATTTGTAAAAAAGGACAGGTAAGAAATTCATGGCTCGTGGGGAAAAAACAAGCACAGTCATTACAGTACTCAGCTGGAAATGTGGAAGTCATGAATGTTGGATTGATTCCAAGGCCTCTTCTAGTATAAGAAATAGTCACTGTATAAATTACAGAAGCAGGTTTCTTTAGGTTACAAGAATAATATTTTTTCTTTGTATTTCAAGTGGTGGCCTGACAAATGCCTGTCCTGATCCCCAACTTTGTGACACTTTGTTTTTTTTTTTTCAGTCAGTGAAAGCGTTGCCTTAGAGGTTAAAGTGTAAAGACTAGGGCAAGGCTTGAGTTGACATCAAAAGAGCAGAATTTCATTTACAATACTTCTTGACAGTGGAAAGTGCTATTGCTCAACTTAATTTCTTCCCAGGGGATCAAAGCATTCATCTAGGAGACAACAACTCTAGGTAGTTTTTCTTCAAATCACAACATATTCCTCTGGGCATGTTTTCAAAAGGAAGGATGAACCATGCCTGGTGATTTGAAGGAATCATTGCACAGGTGATGATTTCTTTTTCAGCTGAAGTGAGCAGTGAGTACCACAGGTGCTGCCTGGCAACCCAGAGCAGGGCAAAGTCTGTCATGGGTGGGATCCCTAGGCAGGCCCTTCTCCCAGGTGTTACCTGTTGGTTAGTTCCAGGTGGCTCTTCTTTCGTATACTAAATTTGTAGCTTGAAGGAATCTTCTGAAGCATCCAACTTCGGAGAAGAAATTTGGGCATCTAGTTCTGCATTTTGGCTCCTTTGTACTTTGCAGATCTGCTACCTCAAGTAAAGGTGTCATGGCATCTGTCATACATAGACTTGTTCTTGGCTGAAGAATAAAGAACATCCACTCCCAGATGCTGTGAAGAATTGTGGTGTGTGAAACAAGAGAGGAGGCAAGATGAGTTCCAGGGACAGTAGTGGGCCTTCATCACAACAGTCCACAAAAGATTTTACTTCGCAAGTGACTGCTTGCACTGGGCTTATTTATTGACTTTGGAGAAAAGTGTGCATTTATCAATTGTAGGATGACTCCAGTTTCATATCCAATGAAATTCTGAGAACTTATTTTAATCCCTCGTCATCTCATCTTAATGGCTATGGCAAGAGCATTCAGAGAGAAAATAAACTGGATGACATATCTCCTCAGACATCAGTCCATCAGTCCATACCTAATAATATAAAATAAATGCATGCTACAAATCACCTAAAATGCTTTTATATGTGTCTCATAAACCTAAGAACATTCTGGACATCAATCCAATAATATATTTCATGGTCTAATTTTGATTTCTTTAAAAATCTCATACAAGATTGCTTGGTTGGTCTACAAAAAGACTTACCTGAGCTTCTCAAATGCACTAAATTCAAGTTCAGAATACTTCATTCATATGTTAACAAATTAATAAATAGAACTCCTTTTTGTAGAAAAAATCAGCAAGTAAGAGTCTCAGAAGTATTATCTGAAAAATAATTTTTTTGAAATGCAAAAGTGGTTTAATAAATGATGACATGCCAGGGTGGACTTTACACAACCTAAGTATGTTATTTAGGAGACTCTGAATGCTCTCACTGCTGCTAGACCAACAAAGTTTATCCAGCTTTACAGCAAATAACCTGTCCTTGCATGTGTAATGGGTGAACTTTCCTTAAAGCATCCTGCTACATATTAGGAAGCTCTTAGATCATTCGTTTATCTGGCACCACTCCTAAGAGTGAAAGTTTGATTTCAAAGTCACAGTTTTGGAAGCTGCAGTAGCTGTTCATAAAAATCTAGCTGGTAGCAGCCCTGAAGAGCTGCAAAGATGTGTAATATATATGCTTTTGTTCTTCAAAATAGAATAGAGAGAACCCATCAACAGACCTTTTGTACGTTCGTGTTGTTTTCTTCCTCTCCTTAGCACTTAGGTACCTATAAAGCAGCTAAAATCAATACACAAAATGTCAGGTTTGAAAGGGCATGTGTGCAAAGAAAGCATTCTGGGCTAAAGATGTGGTTCAAGGCACTGACTGTACTAACAATTTGTCCAGTAATGCATGGGTTTTGGTCTTCAGGTGAGCAACAGATTAGGAACAAGACAGCATTTTAACTTGAGATAACATTCCCAATTTGATGCTTCCCTGCTGATACCAGGCATGATTTACTGAAGGGAGGGGAAATAGAAGGGAAGACAACAGCTTGGGAAAAGGGCTAATGGTGCTGCTGCCATTGCATGACCCCAGCTGGGCTGTCTGTGAGTATCAGCATGGTACCAACCACACACCTCCTTTTTGCTACTGATAGCATTTTCTGTCTCTCTATATCCACATTACTCTCTTCAGATCCTGGTTCTTAATTAGAAATCCATTCTTGCTTCGCCTTGCCAACTATACTAAAATAAAGGAAGCATATTTTGTAACCAGTAGCCAAGGACAGGTGCATCGCTGAATTTTTTTTTGGATGGTGTTAACAGAGCAAAACCAATAAAATAGGCATAACTGACATGCACAAGAAGAAAACTAATTTTACAGAGTGCTAGAAGCTTCAGGCAAGATTGTGGATTTCCTGTAAATTTATGCTGTCTTTATTGTATTAGCTACTGTAGCAGAAATGTTGTGGTGGAAGCTGAAAAGTGGTACAACTTATTTTGAAGTATTTTGAAATACAATAACCTTTCTGTGATGAACCCATATCTACTTCAAAATGCTGACCTTTCTTAATATTCTAATAACTTCCTAGAGCAGCATTTTTATAACTAGTACCTGTGAAACAGGCAGGAGTTCTCTGAGCCCTTCACAAAGTTTGTACTGTGTTTCATGAAGTGATTTCATTGTTTCTCAACATGAAAATGCAGTGAAAAGAATGTTCATCCAAGAGAGAATATGGGGAAGAAAAGGTTATACTTGCCAAGTGCCAAATTGTTGAATAGATTGGTATAGAATTTTATGTGGTTTCATATTGTACCCAAATTAATACATAAGTTGTTTGAAGGCTAAATTGATATAACCATTTAAACAAAATGTTTCCTTTTTTAACCTTCTTTTCCTGTCTAGGTTAAATATTTGAAATAGAGATGACACTGTACAGAAAAGGAATATGTATGAAGGCAAATTATTTTCTGTTTCTGCTACCTAACTTTATGTGTCCACTGACATCCACTGAAATATCCCTCTTTCACTCTAGTAAGTATGTAATCAGCTGATGTGAACGGTTTGTGGTAAGACCCCTATCTCAGTTGCCCCGTGCACATCTAGAGAAACATAACTCCTGTGGGATTGCTTTAGATTTACAGCAACTGAGTTTTATTCTAGTTGGATCCTCTGTGTTGGAAGAAACATTTTCAGTGGTAAATAAACCCCCACCTCCCCCTCAGCCACCCACCTGTGGGTGACTGACCCTTGAAAAATGTTAGATAGAGGCAACCTTGACTTGGTATAGAACATTGAATCATTTCCTCAACGAAGAAGTTATTTTTTCTTGATTGTTTCTTTCCTTTTTCTGCCCTGATGACGTACGCAGCACACAAGATGTGTGTGGCTTCAAATTGCTGCAGCCTTTCTGATTTTTACAAGCAGGGAGGCTTTTCCAGTGGCAATTTGCTTCTCTAGTAGTTACGAGATGGCAGGTTATTTTTGTGGAGACAGTGGAAGCTGGAGCTGCTGGCATAGCTTGAGCAGTGGCTTTCTTCTGTAGCTCATGCCAGCCCCTCTTGAAGCCGTGCTGTGGGGCTGAAGGCATACCTGACCCATGAACCTTAAGGTACTTGGCATTTTGGGGGCAGAATTGGGCAGATTGCCAAGAAGCCATACTAACTGACCCTCTTCTTGCAGGCTGGTCAGTTCTTCGTGGAGATCAACTGACAGCTAATACGAAATTAGGCAGTGTGTTTATTTCCAGGTGGCTTTCTCATCTGCTGTGAAACTCTGTGTTTAGATGCTAAAATACAAACTCTGTTGTAGACATTTGCTGAAAATGTGTTGGCGAAGTACTATTTATCTTAGAACAGTGTGAAAGCAGTTTTTTTTGCCACAGTTACGTGTTCTCTGTTTGGATAACAGAATGCCATGGAACAGCCACAGCTTGTTGCTTACACGGTGTCCAGGCAGCTGTTGCCACCTTTGGGGTGAACATAACAGCACTGCTGGTGCAGAGAGATTTGCCTTCTGTTCTGAGAGGATGGAGAATTCCCTTAATGGCACTGTTGTTAAGGATTTATTTTTGTACCAGAAGTGAATGAAAAAGCTGTACCTGAATGAAAAGGCTGAAGTCCAGAAGTCTACCTGTAAGGCATGTGCTCCTGTATGTGAATTTGTAATCTGTTCATTTATTTTAAATGTATGCAAGTTTATCTTCCTTCTTGGCAGCAGTTCAGCATTCCCTTGGTGTTTTGCTGTAGTCAGCTGAAAAGCCAGACATTGAGATCACTTTCCAGTTGTTTCTGGGTGTCGCTGGTATTCATCAGCCTCTTTTTGCTGTCCTGTAAGTAGCTTTATCTTATGCTCTCATTTGCTGTATTGTGTTCTGTACCTCTTTCAAGCTGTTTTAAAAACATTTTAACAGGGTTTCATAATCATCTGCCATTCCTAAAGGACTTTAGTTAAGAAGTTATGTTTGTTTCCGTACTGCCTTGAACAGAATAAGCAGACAGAGAAGTTCCCCTTTATTTAAATGTTCATAGCCTTGCCAGTGTTCTCCTGCTGCTGGGTTTTACACACTGTGGGAGTCATCTTTGCCTTTCTAGGCTCTTCTTTGAAATGCTAGAGCTAGCTTGTTGCTTGGTATAATAAATGGGGTTAGATTAAAAGCCAAAAAAACCCTCCATATTATATGTTAAAATTAAGTTCTTTGGCTGCGACTATCAGTGTTTTAGGGAGTTCCCTGTTGAGAAGTACAGAAATGAATTCAGCTTTTCTGTGGGTGCATCTTTTCCTTCTTCAGAGGGGAAGAGGGGTTCATTGATGTGGCCCTTAAAGTGCAGACTTGTCAGGTCAGTCCTGCAGGGATATCCATATCAGAGCCAGGTTTCTGGAGCTGTTTGTGACCATGAGGAGTCTGAGATGGAGTGCTGGACACAAACAGCTCTGAACTGAGCAAGAACAGCTGGTTTTGCTTGTCCTTGGCTTTCACACAGTCATCACTAATGTGAGGGACTCTACAGTTGAAGGAGGAGCGCTGAAACTTCTCAGGCAGAAACAAATCTTGCTCTTACTTTTTTCCCTCTGTCAGCATACATGAGCAAGGATTTTGTGGAGGGGTATCTGCAGGGATTTATTTTCTATCAGTGGTCTTGTAAATTTCTATTTTGTTGAAAAAATCTGTATTGGTTTGGTTGATGTTGTAAAGAACAGAATGTGACCCATGGTTTTAAAATGAGACTAGCATACCGATCTGTTCAGTGAAAGGTTGTGCCTCTTCATCTGCAATCAAGAAAATGCAGAATTATTTCTGCACTTTTGTAAAAGAAAAAAATCAAGTCCTAAATAAAACAAACCTTTCAACTGCTCATTTTAAAGTGAGACATAAAAATGTAGCAGAGATCAGCGAAAACTGTTTCTTGTCATGCCTGTAATCTTCAGTAGCTCTTCAAGAACAAGAGGTCGTCTGCAGAAAGAGTCCCCTGAAATCTCACTTTCTGCAGTTTTACACCCAGATTCATGCAAAGCTCTAGAGAGGAGGTGTAGGCTCTACTCATCTCCAGTGCTGAGTGGAGTTTAGGAAAAGAGAATCCACCATCTCTAAGGATATGCACTCATCGGGAGAGAATGACAAGCACCTTCTTATTTTTGACCTTTTGAATATATAGGTCTTAATGCAGAACTAAATCCCAGTATATAAACCAAGGAGTAAATATTTTGGGTACTACAATCCCTCAATGATCTGCACTTGTCAGTCACTATCACTTCTAGGCTTTCTTTTGAAATGTTCAACTCATACTTCCACAAAAAAACCTCCATCCTATGGAATTTCCATTAAGCAATGCACTTAGGTCTGTGTATTTCTGGGAAAGACATATTTCTGTAGAAAGTGTCCTCTAAAATAGTCTTGGTGTTGGTTTCAACCTATCTAGAAACTGAAGTATCGGTTTGCTGAAAGATTCATTCAGTGATAATGCCTTTTTTTTTTTTTTTCCCCTTTTCTCTCTTCATGTGCTTAGTAAGACAAAATGGGGGAAAAGAAAAAAAAAACTGAAAATAAAAAAAATAAAAGAAGACCGATTAATTTACACTCCCAGGTGTCAGGCTGTAATATGATTATGCTGACAAAATTAAAAAAGGAAATGTTCAGAGCTCGTAGGCATTTTCGGAGAGGCCATTGGCTTAGCAGATGGGAAAAATTTGTTTCGGAGCATTCTGCAGTTCCTGAATTCATACACATTACACAGGCAGGTACATGATCTGACCAAATGCCTTGGAGGCTGCAAAACCTTAAGAGGAGCTTGCCAGGGGGGCTGTTATTTCCAGTTAAACGTAAAATCTGAAGGCTACAAAATGTCAGTGCTGAGCAGTAATCTTTATACAATGGGAAATGGGTCCTTTCGGGGTCCTCATCCCCCTGCAGCAGAGTGCCTTCAGGGAGGGATTGAAATGGCAGATGTGAGTAACTTCAAATGGCAGGTCTAACTCCCCGTCTGCAGGTTGCGTTGCTCGTCCTTCTGTCTTTCTGTGGGGACGTTCACCTGTGGTGCTGCCTGGGGAAGAACCTCTGCAGGGCTGGTGGAGACTTTTTCTGTGGGGCAGGGTGGGAGTGGCTGGGTGGGGAGGGGGACACTGGCACTTTCTGCATGGACAGAGCATGTTTGTGAGTGTGTGAATGTAGGAGTGTGTGCTGCTGTAGGACAGAGAAAGAGGAGGGAAGGCATTTGCTGCCGTGGGAGGGTAGGAGGAGGGGAGGCAGGGCTGAGACTGCTGTCTCTCTCAGGGTAAGATAAGGAGTTGAGATGAAGGATGTCCCATCTCCTGCATGGCCTCTGTGGCTCTCAGGGTTTGGCTGTTTTTGTCTCAGTGCGGGATGAGAGCACAAAGGAACAAACCTCCTGCGATAAAGCCAAGCAAGGTCTGGGATCTCCTTGCCTCCTAACCTTTTAGGAAATGCCCTGTGTCACTGGGGCTGTGAACAGGCTCTTTCCAGAGCAAGGAAACCCAGTGAGGTTGTGTTTGTGGGCTTCCAGGGGTGAAACCAGAAAGTGAAAATTTCAGAGGGATCAAAGAGCCTGGTGATTAAAGCAATTGCCATATCCGTAGCAACTCAAGCTGGCTGTCCTCCCACCCTATGCCAGTTCCTGAATATTGGCAAGCAGCTCTTCAGGAGCAGTCAGAGTCAAAGCTCTCTCTCTTGTCCAGACCAAGCAAAAAAGTTTCATTAAAATTGATGTAATTCAGGAATGACATGGTTCCATCCCCATGCAGAGGAAGTGCAGATTCTCCTTTTCCTCTGAGTTTTCAAGATGAAAATCCTATCTAATTCTGCTCCAAAGGGAAGCAACATTTGCTTAGACAGAACTTGCTTGTTGCTTCTGCTACTCTTGTGGAAGAATGACATTGCTCTAACATGTCAAAATTAAGCCCACCTCTTACTCAAAATATAGCAGACTAAATGTTAAATTAAAACTAAAAAGATTAGGAGAAAGCAAGCTGATTGTGAACCCACATCTCACTCAAAATATGGCAGACTAAATGTTAAATTAGAACTAAAACGATGAGGAGAAAGCAAGATGATTGTTAAACTTTTAAGACCAAAGGATTCAGTATGTGGAACTTCCACTGAATGTTGTTATATGACAAATAGGAACAAGACTTGACTACTTTGATTGCTTGATATTTTGGTTTTCGTTCCTCCACTTTCCCTAAGCATCAATGGCCCATGCAGATTAAGAAGTTAAATAAAGTTCTGTAGATCATGGGATCCCAGCTAAAATAGCTTAAGGGTCCAGCCATACTTAGAATCATAGAATCATAGAATCATAGAATGGTTTGTGTTGGGAGGGATCTTTAGAGGTCGTTTAGTCCAAGCCCCTGCCAATGGCAGGGAGATCAGCAACAAGATCAGGTTTCTCAGAGCCCCGTCCAACCTGACATTGAATGTTTTGAGTGATGTGGCATCCACCATCTCTCTGGGCAACCTATGCCAGTGTTTTACCACCTCCTGTAAAATACTTCTTCCCTATGTCTAATCTAAATCGACCCTCCTTCTGTTTAAAACCATTATCTCTTGTCCTGTCACAACAGGCCCTGCAAAAAAGTTTTTGTTCAAGGTCCCCTTTCAGTACTGAAAGTCCGAGTGTTTCATTCAAATAATTTATAAAAAGCACACTTTAACCTTCTACTGTCACCTTTTAAATCATCCTATGTGTACTGGTGACTTTCACAGCCGCCTTCTCATTTGGGATATAAATACACCTTTTTTTGGTCCCTGTTTGAAGCACTTAATCCAGGTGTTTCAACAGCAGGGCATGTTTACTGAAGGATCATTTATGAAAATGGAAAGGATTCTTTGAAAGCCATCTGCCTTAATTAATCTTAATTGAATTAATTTAAAATACATTAGTTCAACTGTGTGGAAATTACCTGTCTGCCAGCCTCATATATGCCTTGGATAGGTCTGTTTTGTTCTTGTTCTTGAAAAACAGGTAGGCTACAATAATTGGAGGCAGGGATTTGCTTTTAGATCTTAGATTTTTTGAGAGACAATAATCTTTCTTAATTGCCAAGTAAGGTCCCTGATACCATAAAATAATTTCCTTAGTATATTTTACTAGAATTTTGATTGCAATATGCCTTCTTTTTTACGAAACTAGTCTATAACTGTGAAGCTCTAAGATAGTGTCCCAGGCTAAGGTCATTAGAGGATAATAGAGATGATTCATACTTTCATAAAATAGAAGTATATTGAAAGGCTAAAGAAATTAAACCAAATTAATCCCATGTGTAATTCTACAGAGTTGTTTAGGCTTGTAACTGTTATGAATTTTACCTATTAGACCTATTCTCCTAGGAAAAAGAGACACTCTGAAACAGCATGAAAGTCAGGGAGGTTTATAAATTGCTGTGATCAATGGTGCCCTTTCTGCAGAGAGGTGGAGGAAACAACTAAAGTAATTTAAAACTAGGAAGGGAGAAGCAAGTATAGTACTGCAGATAAACCTTTCACCTGAAGTGTAAAATTAATCCAAAGTAAGTTCTAAGGAAAAATTTCCTAATGTGTATTATGGATAATCATATAGCCTATTTGTTTCCATCATTACTCCTCAAGAGATTGTGGGACTGTGGATTTTTGATTTATTTCATTTCTTTCACCGGTGATACTCAGTGAACCAGTGCTTAGCTGGCTCATTCTCAGAAAATTTAAGAACAAGATGCTTTCAAGTACTTATGCCCCTATATTCCTTATTCGGTGGAAAAAGCTTTTCTCCCAGTCTCAGAACATTGTGGCAGACGATTGAATCCGAGGGTTTTGTTATTCTGATCCTTTGTGCCTGTGGATGTAAATATCCATGATCTCTGACCATGGTGTAGTCACAAGTTTTCTGGTGCACAGGTAACCAGGGATTGTATCATCAGGTGTCCTATTCCTTGGAGATAACTCTTACCACCAAATCTGAGTGGGACAAATCTGACTCAGTGATCTGCTCTTGAATGTCAAAGTGCTCATTCCTAGTACTGTCTCCTGGCTGTATTATCAAATTTCAGTGGAAGCAACACAATCCTTGCAATTAGATGGAATACATGGAGAATTGCAGGGTCAAATTGTATACCTGTACTATCAGGATATGTCTCAGTGAATTGTAATTTATTGAATTTATTTTTTTACTTGCAATTTAAAGTCTGTTGTAAATATAATTGAGAACGTCTTGTGAATCAAGGTCATTATTTAACTTTAATTCTAAGCCTAAAAGAAGACGGATTTCTCAAATCTCAGTCTATTTTCTTGGTGAGTCACCATGAGAGGGAGCAAATTTTCCTACCTGTAATTTCATTAAAATCAGTAAATAGGACTACTGCCAAGATTGAACAGGTAAACTGTAGAGGATATGACCTCAGTGAAATTGTATTAGAGCAAGCACGATGTATGCTGGAGAATGAAATGAAATGAAAATGAAAAATTATTCATTGAATATTGAAGAAATACTATTTCTGAGGCAAAAATTTATGCCAAAGCATAAATAAAGTATAAATGGAACATACCGAGCAAGGAACTGAGGGGCCCCGTTTGAAATGCAATTGTTGAAGACAGTGCAGCAAAGTCATACAGCTTCTCGAAATGTATCCCTATGTCCTATTGATTTTTCAGCTTTGTGAATGTTAAAGTCACTGACATGTCAAGGAGAGCAGTAGGAAACTTAAGTAACTCATTAAAGGCTGTTTCAGGGCACCAGGTTGTCTTGCAGTTGGAGGTTAGCTCCATTTTCCTTGTATTAGACTGCACTTCCCGAATGGCTGTTTCCTGCCTGAGCTCACTTTAACAGTCTCCAGATTAGTCTGAAAAGCACAGTTTTCTCTTCTCTGTTGGTTCATCTTTTCCTGAGGGCAAACTGGACCAGAATGATTTTGCAGAATTTTCCAGCACCTGTGGTGGTCTAAGGACATGGTCAAGACAAAGTTTTTATGGAAAGAAATTATATTTTATTAGTTAGAAAAATGTAATTGGAGAAACCTTTGGGTAGGCCAGCAGAGATAGCTGTATAGAATTATCTTGCAATAGTTCACTTATATTAGCAAAATCAAAGACCTTTTACTACTCTTGAACTGAGTTAATAAAATAATAATTATTATTTAATTCCTTTTGTAAATAAATTTATTGAATTCATTTATTGAACTGAGCAAATATTATTTTCTTTCCACCATCCTATTCAGTGAAGAATGCCAAATGAAGTGGTTTGGATTGAATTTCCAGGGGTATTCTTAGAAGAGCCACAAAAATAGTTCAGGAAACTTAGACCATTTGTGAAGTATGAGACTGAAGTGAGAAATACATGAATGATTATGGGGGAAATAGTTATGCAGAGCTTCATGGCAAAAGCAAAGAGCACTGCGACCCCAAAAACTGTGTTTGAGAGAAGTGTTGGGGTGATGTCTGCAAGATATGTGAGTGGCTCTCAGACTGATATTTGCTGGAGAGTGTGGTAGAGATGCTCCCAATAACAATAAACACTACTGAAATAGCTGAAGTTGTCAGCTGCTTTGCCTGTCAGGCTGGTGCTTAAGGAGGCAAGCAAAATAATAAAAACTTGTAGTGTTAGATTTACAGGTTCGCTCATGACAAAGACAAGGAGGCTTTCTTGCAGCTTTCAATGGTAAAAAAAATAAAATTAGCCTTTATTGTATGTTAGTACTTTAACTGTTCAATAAAGAATAGATTTAAGCTGACTTTGTTTTAAATGCTGTTTCCAGTCCTCTGTGAGTAAGTAGCAATTTAATATTAAGTTTCACTTCAATTTTTTGTTGGTTTGGTTTGTGTTGGGGTGTTTTTTTTTTATCAGAACAGACTGCTATGAGTAATTCTTGTTCTGGAAATTGTGACTCCTGCTTGTGTGTGCTTAAACTGTGAAACCAGAATGCAGAAATGAAAACCTTTAATAAGAAAGTTTTACTCAGAGAGAATAGTGCTTGGATTTGGTTGGACTTCAGCTTTTCCAAAGTGTTCATTGGACATAAACTATATAAGACAGAGAGTATCCTCTCCTGTGATCAGGTGAAGAAATGCTAGCAGGTGTGACTGCAAAACAGGCTAAATCCAAGTATTTCCACATCAGTGTGCAGGTTTAAAAACAAACCAGTGGGAGACACCAAGTCAGAATACCAATTTAACAGGAAAATTAAAATAAAGGCAGAAAACACTGGTTTAAACTGACAGAGTCCGGATACAACCTGACACCCCGTTAGTCAGGGTGGCGGTAGCAGTTCGATAAAATGGTGGCTGCAGTCCTCCTGAAGTGATGGATGTGGTTCTGTTGAAAGCGGTAATCCTGTAGAAGGGTCTGGTCTTCCTTGGAAGGTCCAGCGATGTCTATGTAGCTCTTGTCCTCTGGGAATCCAGTGGAAAAGGCTACCTGTGATGTTAGAAATCTCAGTTGATATCCAGGATGGAATGCTTGGTTCCTCCCTCTGGGCAGAGCATCTCACAATGGGATGATGTAATTTTGTCAGTCATGTGGTGAGGCGTTGATGGGCCCATTAACAGCAGATAGTCTGGAGGGAGGAGACAAGGAACACCGCCCACCTGGTTTCAACAGCTCGTGAAGATGGTAATAGCATACAACTGAGATGACCAGGGAAGAAGAGGATGGCATTGTCTCCTGGTCTGATCCAGGCCAAAACAAAATACAGCTTGTAGGTTTGAAGAAGGAAGAATCATACAAGTAAAATATAATTAATCTGGCTTTGTATATAATTATGAAATCTTATCTGGCTGTGACAAAGATAAAATCAAAAGTCAGATTTTATTTGCATAGCTAAAACAGTAAAGTGCATCTAAGAGCTTGTCCTTGCTTTTTAATGGAAATGGTCCCAGTCCCATGCTTGGAAGGCTTAGGAACTTAGCAAGGTACCTGCAGCTATTCACACTGCAATTCCTGCTTGCTGCCAGACTGTTAACTACCTAACTGCTGAATGGAAAGAAGCACAGGCTTCCATCCTTCAAAAGTTTCCTAATAGAGATATAAACCTTTTACCAAACCCACTTCTACCTCCAGGGGCAATCTGGAGGTCTTAACATGAAATAAACAGGGACTTTTCTCCCTGGAAGGGTGCTGCCTCCAGGGCAAAGAAAATGCACCTCCATGCAGAAGCTCTCACTAGAGTTGCTTGTTCTTTATAGGGCTCCAAAAAATATCAGTCTGTAAAGGTTGTCACAAATACTACATATTTGGTGGCCAAGGTGTTGTAGCACGTCATATTAACAAAATAACTTATCCCACTCAAAAAATCCCTGAAAAGAAAGATCCTTGGTGTAGTAAACTGTCCTTGTATTTCTTGTGCATACTCTCCAGGTTTCCTTCTTCTGGGCTATTGGGATAATTACACACATATCCTTTTAAGTTAAAAAAAACCCCCAAACCTGTTTTACTGTTACCTAGCTAGTTTGCTGCTAAGCCATAGGGTGTCCACTCTGGCCATCTCTCTGCTCCTCCTTCACCAGAGCCGGTCTCCTGCAGTGTTGCCCAGAACTGAATAAGCCTCTTCCTCCCTGTCTCCATCTTGCTTGCTTTCCAAAGAAACTCGTCACTACTGATTTCATTCCTCTTCCTCAATGAGGTTCCAGAGCTCTCCTTTCTTCCCGTGTTTCTTTAGCTTCCAATGTAATTTCTTTGTCTCACAAAGACCCTCACATAATCTCTCTTCTTTACATACAAGCAGAAATACAGCTCCCCACGATTATTACTTCTCTGTCAGCCTTGTACTCCCAGCTTTCAACCCTTTGTGCCCACGTGTTGCTACCAGTCAACTCCTCTTGCTCTGCAACTCCTTTTCTGTAAGCACTTCCACAAGGACTTCCCTTCCTGGGAGCATTCTGTACATACAGGTACACCTGGATTCACTCTGAGCCAGATGGAAACATTCCTCATTCATGTCAACAGATCTCAAGGAGATTTGGGCCTTCCCCAGCGAGAGACTTTGGGTACACAGCCATGTTGGTTACGTGCATGGGATTGTTCCATTCTCATAGATCTGCTAAATTGTAAATTCATCTTCTCACAAAAGCATTTTACATGTCACAGTGCTGATTCCTTTACTGGAGTGCATCGTGTAAATGGACTCCAGTATGCCTCAAGCTCTTTGCTTGGCTCAGGTTTTCCCAGTGATTTTGTCAGAATAGTTTTCTTCCACAGAGCTGGCAAATAAAGAACCAAATCCCTCGCTGCTTCTAATGAAGAATACAGATTGACTTACATATGCTGGTTTATGTAGGTGACTTGTATGTGTTGCAGAAGGTGTTTGTGGGATGTGGGGGCAGCAGATATCAAAGGAGAAGGAAGAACTTCTTTGATGCTTCCCTAAGGAATTCCCAGTTGAAAGGCTGAGGAGATAGGAGATTGGAGAGCTTGGGGTATACTCATTTCCTTGTGTTGCCTTTGACAGTGCAAAAGATCATAAATACAATTGAACTACAATGTTGTCATTGCAGGGGCTCTGCAAGGCAAGGTTAACCTTATAAACTATTTCTAATTCTGAAATTACTCCTTATGTATATTCCTGAAATTCTCTTGGATTTCAGACTAGATGCAGATTCTGAGGAAGAATTTAGAAGGTTGGAACAGTGTGGCTGAACTCAGAAAGTGGCATGTGCATTTGCAACAGGAAACGAAAACTCTGTGGTGATGAATGGCCAAAATATAAGAGGAAGAATTAGGCTGGTCAGTTGATTCGTTACCGTTCAGCTTCATTTCTTGTTCCATAGTAGGGGATGTGTTTGATTTCTTTCCGGCATAGCCGATGAGTTAGAATTGAATTGTGTTTCCCATGAAGTCGACTAACATTTATGTCTGTCATTGCTCTTGGTCACTCACAGACATTTGGAAAGTGACATGCTTGGTTGCCTGGTATTGACTGCCTTCAGCTAATGTCACTTCATTTATTACTCGCTGCAGATAACTTCTGATTCAGTTGTCAGTATCATGACCCCTTTTTGCTCTCTCCCTTATTTTCTTTCACAAAGAAAAAAACTGTGTCATTACTTAGAACTGCTATTAGTCCTGTAATGTCTTCTGTGCATCAGAGCACTGTGCATACTCAGGGGTCAGACACAGCTCACAGTCAAGCTTTCTACTCTCTGTGGGTTTGTGGAGGATGAACTGCACCATTGGTATCTGTGCATTCTCCAGAAGCCTAAAGGCAGCAGTATTAATGTTATGTGGCATTTTTTCCCCTCTTGTCTTTCCCATGAGTATAATACTGGCTTTATGAAAGTGATCAGAAAATTCAACTGAAAGTTTCAAAGTTCCATTCTGAGGAAAAGTCCTACAGCTTTGGCCACGGTTTTCAGATTCTGTGCCCTAAAATGATGGACTTCTGAACAACAGGATCAAGATCTTGGGTATTCAGTCAGTGCTTCTGAGAGCACCAAGGCAGGAGGTAGAGGAATGGTGTAATCATGATATCCCAGTCTGACCATTTTGGTATTACGAAGATCATGTATGGAAGCCATTTTTGCACACTCTTGATAAGGATGTTGCTTCTGGTGCAAGAGTGTAGAGTAGGTCATGTACCCAGAACAGAAGTAACACACAAGACATTTGTGTCAAATGCCTGTCCATTCTGAGAACATTTTTCTAAGAAAGGCCAACTCTGTTGGTACAGGAAACCCAAATCATCTTTCTAACATGAGATACTAAAAAGTACTCTTGTTTCAAGTTTAGTCATATTAAGAAACCTCAAAGGTAAAAAATTTAATTCTTTTTCCTTAGTGGATTACTTCTAACATTCATATAGTTAGCTATATTGCTTCTGCATACTAAAAAATGTGTGGTCTCTTGTCCTAAGCCCCAAACAAAATCGAGACCCCTGTTTGGATATACATATGGTAAAGATGTACTGGTAAAGAACACTTGCTTATCTTTCTGTGTGCTTCCCAGCAGTAGGGTTGCCAGTGTGTAACAAATGCTCTTGATGTGAGAAAACACATAAGAGAAATTTTTCTCACAAAATTTATGCGAGTGCCCAGGTTACTGTTAGTCATCATCATAAACTCTGGGCTGTCTTCCTTAAAAGCATGGATCTTCTTAGGTGTTTTTTCTCCTTTTCTGTGGTCCAGAAATGCCTCAGGATAAAGCATAAGGATTACGTGAGCATGTAAAATGAGAATGTTCCTATTCTGAGATGTTTGGTAATAGGAGACAAACACATGAGGATGCAGCTGCAGCAGAAGTGGATGTGAAAGCGTGGCAACTGCATATCAAGAAGATGTGGTTTTCATCTCAGTTGCACAGTGGGAAACACTTCATTCAATAAGTTTTCTGTTCTCCTTACTTAGAAAATTTTGAACCTACAGGCTTTTGGGGTAGAGGTGCTTGGAGAACGCTCATTACAAGTTAATAAAAACAAACTAAACACTACTTAAAGAACTGAAGATTTTTCTGACTATATTAAGATGCTGAAATGCGTCTTACAGTAAGAGACCCTCAAGACACAGAATCAGTCAGTCTGGCTCTGAAAGTACTACTTGGCTATTGAATTTTTCATCTGTTTGTGAGAGGATTTCATGCTTTCCAGTTTGTTCCTACTAAAGAGCATTCAGAATGAACAGTGTTTGGGAAATGTAGCTTTCTCTGATAGCACAGGCAGAGACTATTCATAAGTTTTTGACAAAAGTGCCTGAATTGAATGGAGTGATGTGTTTGGTCTTTCAGGCTCCTGCATGGAGTTGAGTTGCCACAGTGCCAATGCTGGAAACTTTTTGATATTTATTGAGGAATAGTTTGTCCTTCCAAGCAGAACAAATCTGATGTTCTGTCTCTGCTAAACAGTAGAAGGATCAGAAGCAAAAATAGCTTTCAAAAATACTTAAGGTGGTGATTAATCTCTTTTCTAACAGATAAGAGCGAGGAAGAGACAACACTGACATTTAATGTGGACTGCGTCACCTGCTACAACTGAGCACCTTGAAGCATTATTTTCCTTGAATCTCAACACAAATTGTTTCAGGAGAATTTTTGGTTCTTTTCCTGGCATTTATTTAAATAAATTCTCACCAGATTCTGTGATTCATTTTCCCCCAAAGGGATGGCTATGCTTCCAGCAAAAGAGGACTCAAAGATTAACAAACAAGCTGTCTTTTAGAGAAAATGCCACTGGTAGTTTACCTGCCATTGTTTTGTCTGAGGACACTTACTTGAATGTCTGATAGATCATTAATTGAGTTTTGCTTTTGGCTGTAGTCTGTTTTCACAAGCAGAGCATTTCCTTCCCCCATGCACACCTGAGTGGTCTGTTGTGCATTCTGGGTGAGCCTACAGGGGTTTCAGAGGCATATATGAGAGGATTAATTTAATATTCCCAACACCTCCTTAGCACTGTCTTGGCCCAGTAATAAGCTGCAAAGATAGTCCTGGTGATGGAGTGCTAGCTGGGATGCCAGTCAAAGCCTTCAGTCTCTAACTGTAGTAGCTGAGCCTTTCTGGGACATGCACCAGCCTTACTGCTATTGACTCTCTGCAGACAGCCTGCATCCCTGCCCAACTCTTCCACCCAGTCACCTTATATTTTTGAGTGGACTGGGCTTTTGCTATGGCAAAAAGGGAGCTGGGGGAGTACAGAACCTTGTGATTTGGAAATATGGCACTGTTCTTTTAGAGCTGTGCTCCATAGTCTGGTGGGCAGTGACACAGGATAAAAATGACAACAGTAATTTGGAAACTCAGAGAAGCAACTGCACTCAGGCATTGGCAACATGGGAGTATCTTTATCTTGGATAAGGCTAGAGCAAAATGGGTTCAGTGAAGCTGAATGAGATGTTGCCAAGAGGAGGAGGAGTGGATTTGAGAAAATAGATGCTGTGGACATTGTAATTATTGTTTACTCTGTGAGGAAGCATGAATAATACTGTGCTTAACAGACGCAAGGAGATGCCAGAAAGGTAGATGTTTCCCAATGAATGTGTTAAAACAATTAACGGTAGAAACAGATGAAGAGCAGAGAAACTCTATATCCTTACTTGGAGGTAGGCCTTAGAAAATACTGTTATAAGAGAGCACTAGAATGAAATTGAAGAAATCCCTTAGGACATTAACGAACAAAACGGCATTTCTCTCAAGTACAGCATCAAGCTGCTTTGAATAATGTCTGTCATATGTTGGGAGGTGAGCTTAAGGTTTGAGTTATATGGAGCTATAAATGGACTTAAATTTTGTAATGTCAGTTCTAAGCCTCTTGGGGTAGTCCCTCATCTTTCAAATATACTTAGAGAACATGCTGTGCTAGTGCAGTGTAGATAGAAAAAACAAAGTTGAAAACCCTCAATGGTAAATGTTATGTATATAAAGGATGGTGTATTTTTAGACAACTAAAATTGAATTATGGCCACCAGACAGATGGATAATGATCAGCTGATTTTCTGTCTGACCGATGTTCTAGATTTGTCTCTGCATGCTTTTTTAATCCAAGTGCATAAATCAAAATTCACTTGCATGAAAGCACGTCAGATTGTGTCCTTCATCATCTTCCTGGGTTGTCTAATATTATGCAGTGCAGGGAGATTACATCAGAGGAGAGGAAAAGGAGGGCTTTGAAACAAGTGCAGAAGTTCAAACTGTACTGCACACTGTACTGCAGAAGAGAGTAGCTTCATATGGCATGAGTTGTAGACCAAATTCTCCCCATTTAAAAAGTAACCATTTAGGGGCCAAAATACCCATGCAAGAGAGAAAAGGGGCGGGGGGGGGGGGGGGAAGTCCACAAGGCAGGCTTTAGAAAGTGTGTTTTGATGTTAATGTCATTCTGTAGATCTTATGTGAACAGCAGTCTACTCACAGCAGTATTTTTGGCTCCACTTTATTAATGGCTGAAATTAAATGGGCAGGAACTTCAAGCATGCTGGTGTTCTGGCATTGAGAGTAATTTTAACGATTTAACTAAGCAAAATAAGACCCCAAGCATTTTCTGTTCTGAAGTGTAATTTACAATCTCTTTACTTGCTGTGGTGAGCATATGAAGAAAAACATTTAGGACACCTACAGTTTAATAAATATGAACATCCCCAAAAAGCCATGAGACTATGTATGTAAACATGAATTTGTTCTCCTTATTTTCATATTTCATGCCAAGTGCTGATCTCACCCTCTGATAGTGTAATGCTAAATCGAATTGAGAATGTTGATGCATGTTTGGCCATTGGACTGGATCATCTTAAAGGTCTCTTCCAACCTTGATGACTCCATGATTTTTAAGTGTTTTCTGAAAAGTGTCATTCTTGAATGTCCATGTATAGTTTCTGTATTTCACCACTGACAGAAAAGTTTCATTTGGACTTGACCCGTTTTCACGAACTACAGGAACCTTCTGCTAAATCTCCAGGTCAGAACTTTCACTTACTGACCTTGGTAAAGGTAGCAGTTTATTTGCATCTTCAGGTCATCTTTCAGACTTGGCGGTCCTACTTGTGCCTTTGTGTCTTGCCAAGAAGGATTCCTTTCTTCTATTACAAGATACTTAGAGATACAAAAAAGATTAAGAATGTTTTTCCTTGGTTTTGGATTGACACAGCTGACAGGCACTTCGAGGGAGAAAAAGAAAATGTTTGTGGCAGAAATGGGAGGTCAGCATCAGCAATCAAATTTCTGCCTCTTCCTTCCTGCACATCAGAGCAAGTTATGCTTGAAATCTGTATGCAAAATTTTTTTTATCCATTAAATGAAAGCAGTAATATTTCCCAAGCTTAGCAGAATTTTAAAATGGGGACCGTAATACTCTGCTTCTTATATGAACAACACTAACATGATTGACACTTACCATATCCAGGTTCTTAGTCTAAATACAGCCAGTTGTCAACCAAAAGCTGACAGCCTTCTGTCAGTTTGGTCTCCAATACCATCTGTATCCCTTCCCACACAAAGCACTGACCATATTTACACAGAGACAACATTCCTGCTCCCACATTGTGAACAGAACTTCATTCATATAGAGCAAGTAACTATTTGTAATTGAGCAATGCATACCTAATTATTATAAATTGTTCTGTTAATTATCACATTATCCTGTAAATTATTGTATTATAGCCTTTTGTGAGTGCTAATGGCAGTTTTCACACTGTCTCTGTGTGCCACTTGCAGCCAGTTATCCTGCTCTAGATGTTCACACTTAATCTGTTGACTGGGGGTGTGATCCTGCAAACATCTCTGTGCCTGATCCAAAGCCCATTGTGATCAGCAGTTTTGCTGTTCAGTTCAATGGGTTTTGAGACAGGGATCAAGGGGGCAGAGTACTGTTGGTTCCATTATTTCCAGGATTCAGTTATTTGTTACATAAAAGTCACAAGTGAAGGCTTAAACCAGGCCAACAAGCAGCAGAGGAAAACAAGTGGTTTGATATGCGAAGGATAAAGAAATTCTACTAAGAGTTTCAGTTTGTGTTTTGAGAGGTCATTTTATATAATTTTCTCCTCTGTGAAATGAGTTTGTTCTAACAAGATTCTAAATAAGAATCTGAACGAGGTTCATATTAAGGGAAAAATGCTTTACTTCATGCAGACTGTATGACAACAGTTTTAGTTCTCTTCCAAGTGATTGTATGGCAACACCATTTAAAAAGAGGGAACAGGCCATAAAAGGACATACAGATGGCTGACAGAAAGGGCTGTTGCTGACCTTATTCACAGGTTTCTTGTAGGTGCAGAGTTGTTCATTGTGCTAGTCTGATGTGCAAATGGCACATTAAGGAAGTGCACAGACAGTCTTCTATCTTCTTCAGGAACAGAAATAAAGCTTAAACACTCAGTATTGAAATGTATGGCTTTTAATAACAAAAGAACCATTGGGCAAAGCCTCTGGCTATTGTATTGTTGAGCAAGTTATTAGCACCCATCAGGCTACAGCTACTTTCTTATTCTGTTTGTTCCATATGCAGATGTTGCTATGAGGAAAGGAGTCAGCAATGACTGATGTGGAGCCTGTGGTCACAGATTTTGCAGCATCAGGACGGGCAGGCCGCCGGAACGCCTTACCAGATATCCTGGGTTCTCCTGCTGGTGCTGGGACTTCAGAGCTGCCACACAAACTGGCTGAGCTGTCTGTCTCAGGAGGTAATGGCTGTGCATTCAGAAAGGGACATTTTTATGAAGTCGTCCTTTGCTTTGTCTTTAAGACTTCCACCACCATTCCGTTTTGATGACAATGCTAATATTTCTTTTATCATTTAGAATGAAATTCAACCTTTCTCTCCCTCCTGATGAGACAAGTTAATATTAATCCATATCCATATCCATATCCATATCCATCCATAGACCCAGTGTTAGCAGCCTGGGGAAACAGTTCAGTGCTGGGAACTGAATTCCAGTTCCCCTGAGGAAGAGAAAACACAGTTTCATTTCCGGGCAACTTTGAAAGCCCATCACTCCAGCTGTAAATTCCAGTGTACTGGTGCACTGAGATAACTTAGCACAAGACAGCAGGGCCGTGCTCTTAATACAATGACAGTTATCCTAACTCAGCCATATCCATTTAGTGTAGGATTTATAGCAATTTACTCCTGCTAGTAGGCTTTCAACTTTGCTATCTGAGACCAGTGCCCTATTTCGACATGTTCTTTTGTTTGATAAGATGCTCTGTTGATCAGGCACAGGTCTAATCAACACCAGCTTTGTGAGTTTCTTTTCCTTTCAGAGTGACTTCAGGGGAATTTTCAAATTCAGAAAAATCTGATTTCTAATGCCTATGAAACAAAAATTGTAGACTGGCCCTAAGCATGGTCTGCCCCTTTTTAAATCAGAATCAGAATTTTTTTCAGAAAACCTGTTCTTCTCATGCCCATCACTGTTGCTATTGTGGTACCACCACAACAGATGGTCCCACAGCCAGGAGCAGTGATGGTGTGAGTGCAGCAAAGGAGAAGGCAAGCCTATGCTGAGGTGTGAATAGTCCATGAATCTGAACTGAAGTAGATCATAAAAGGGATTCCTAGTCTCCAAGGTTGCATGTCCTCCTTTTACATGGCCTGAAGAAATTACAGGATGTTAAGTGTACCGCCTCCTAATGCACCATAAAAGCTAGGGGGAAGGATCAATTTGATCTCAAATTGTTGTTATTTTGGTGATTTAATTTATAGTCATGCATTTGGGATTCTGTAATCGAAACCCCACACGGCCCTATCAAAGGACTGCTGAGGAGGTAGAAAGAACATTTATTGGAGGAGTGAGAAGGGCCAAATGTCCATATCCTGACTTGAACCAGGAGAAGAGAGGAAAATAAGAATCTTAATGGGTGCCAGAAGGTAGCATTACTCTGTCTTGAGGAGACATTTTTCCCTATGAATATGAAAATTAATGTGCGTACATATTATTCCCTTCTGGTGTGTGCAACTGAAGCACTGGAAATTCATTCCTAAGTACAAAAAGTCACTTAACATTTAATGTTTTTGTTTTCAAATTGCACATTTTTTAATGTGCCAAATAGTTCTTCTGCCTGGTATAATCAGGCCTCCAGCAGAAGAGAACTGTTTCCCTTATCAAAGGGGAGGCAGATGGGAATTTACAGTACTACCAGTGTAATATATCAGGAGCTGTGGAAGTGACCAGTCCAACCCACTGAAATATCCAATGCTATATTATGTGTAACTAACCTTTTGAATTGTTTTGGGCAGTGATCCTTGACGGACGTGCACCACATTAAACACAGCATCAAAGAATACACAGCTCTACATAAGTTTCTCATGTTTGTTTCACTTCAGCATCTGGCAAGTAAAGAGTGCTTTTAAGCTTGTTGAAAGCGTAAGAAGTTCTGTCTTTAGTTCTGTCTTTCCCCCCCCTCCCCGAATAAAAACAAACAGGAAAGAGTGCAAGTCTTTTTATAAGAAAAGTTACAGCATGGCATAAAATAAGTATCTAGCCCTCCAGATGACACGGTAGTCCTCCTCTCCTGGTCTCCATCCAATTCATTAAGAAGAAGAAGAAATGAAACACAGCTTTGTTAGTTTTAGCAAAATGTACTGATGCTTTCTTAGAAATACAGGACCAGCACTGCCAGGATTTGAAGAACAATTAAGAGCATGGAATTGTCCTTTGCTTTTGTCATTGATACACAGCTGTGCCCAGAGCATGTTGGAAGGCAGCAGATTCTGTTATCAGCAGTTTACAGTAGAGATAATAGGAAGTGAATACAGGATGCAGTTAGGTCCACTCTGACAGTTTGGATGCTTTCTGGGGATGGAAATTCTACAAGTATCAGATGGGAATTTCGGCCTCATTGTGTTGTAGGTTAAAGTTTTGATGAGACAACGAGCAAACAGAGGAGAATTCATCAAAATGGAAAGACAGTTTTGAAGTTCAAATCCTGTGACAGGGAAACAGTTTGTTTGTGAAACATTTGGGGCTCTAACAGGAAACTCTTTTGCCTATTTCTGACTTTAACAATAAGTTGTTAAAAAAGGAAAGTAATTTCCAGCTCTGAACAAAGAAATTAGATAAATGAGAGAAGTGGAGAAGATGGAACATGTAGCTATATAAAGTATGCCCTATTTTGTTGCTACTGTGAAATTCAGATTCAGTTAAGATTATGGGAAGTGGTGAGGAGGACTCTCTCCATCTTGTTTCAAATTTAGCTAATGCTCATTGGATCATACATTTCCTCTTTCTAAAATGCTGTCAGCTGCTGTCATAGTGAAAAGTCAGGAACAGGATGTGCTAATACCTTTTGGTTTAGAAGAGAGAAGAGGCTTTGCTTTATATTTTTATGAATACATAAGGACCCTACCTGTGTGATACAAATGTCCATGTACTCTGCAAGCCAGATGAAGTTGATGTTCTTTTGAGATGAACAGGAGAGATTCTGGCACCAGCTGTTTATCTTGGAGCCTAACTCTGAAATGCAGACCATCTGTATCCTGTCTGATCATCTTCTAGTGGTGTGTAAGTTTTGGAGTGCTGAGACTTTCCACAGGTGGTCTGGTGGGAGGTCATACTGGAACCATGTTAAATAGTAGATTGGTGTCACTGGTGATCCAAAGGTTGAAGAGGAGGCTGCAAGAAATTTGAGTGCTAGAAGCCATACTGGTCTTCCACATTTGGTAACTTGTGTTAGGGCACCATTCTGCCAGTAACACTCAGCAGCTTAACTAGCACCAACTGCACACCTAAGTGCCACGAAGTATGAGATTAGATTTCCTCTAACAAACTGTTTTCCTCTGCCCTGCCTGAAAGACTCCAGTGATATTAGATGTCCAACCCCACAAAAAACAGCCAATAGGGGAGATTGCTGTCTCCCTTTCCACAACAGTGCTGTGCTATGTAAGGCTAGAGGATGTAAAATAACGCAGTTTTTTATAACTATAGAACTCCAAAGCCTCTGAGCAGATCATCAAGCAGTTTCTGCCAAGAGCTTTAGCTGGTGAATCGTATACAGCATTATATATTTGCTGTGATATGTAGAGACCAACATATGTAACTCTCTTGGGTGTTTGTGATAATTTATAGCATGTCTGAAAATGTACCACTTAGATTATGACTGTGGAGGAGATGGAAGAGTATGAAGCGGAGGACAGTACAGCCAGATGTGCTGAGCAGACCTCTCCTTGTCCCCCAAAAGCTATGGACCGCCATAGATTTGGGTATTCGGTTACCTCTGGTACTACCATGTGGGACTTGAAGGTAATGTGAAAGTTATTATCATGGTTTGCAAGGAAATCAAGGCAAGAGGAGTTTCTGCTTCTCAGGGAGTAAACTTGATCAAAAGAAACAACATGGAACAATTTGTATAATGACCAGAGACACTGGGGAGCTTTTATTTATATCTGTCATGTAAGCATTCAACTCTATTCTGCGGAAAACTGAACTTCCAACTCAGAGTAACAAAAAAACCTCCATCTTCCAAAGACAGGGTGAATTCACGTAGGTATTTCTTATCAAAGGTCAGACAGATAGCTGGCACGTCCATAAACTGTAATTTTATCTACCTGAAACCACACAGTGCTCAAAGGAAAGCAATATTCTAATTTGATTTTGGAAATGACCCAGGAAAATAAAAGAATAATAGTAATAGAAAGTTATTTCCAATGTATTTTTTACAGCCAAATGCACATTGATCAGACTGTGCAAGAAGTTGGCAAATCAGCACCAATAGGCAGCGGCTTTTAGAAGATGCCTCTGAAAGATTTTTATCTCTTGAGTTAGTATTTCTTTCAAAAGCACCCACCACTGTGGTGGTAAAGAGCCAGTCCAAACAGAGATGATCAGTGAACCCAAATATTTGGCTGTATTAAAAAAGCTGTGAGAATGTGTGTGCTAAAAATTTTTAATTCTGTCTCTGTTTAGATGCAGGAGCAGAAGGCGGAGAAGTGTCATCATCCAAAGCCTTGCTGGAAAGTCAAGAGGCAGAAGGAAAATGCAATGATTCCTAACACCTAAGGACTTCTGGGTTAATGAATCCCATCAACAGACTTCCCAGTTTCCCTGTGTCACCCCTTCTGAAGTGTGGTAGCAACTTTAGCAGCACAGACATGACTTTGCAACACATTTGTACCTACATAATTATGTGGATGACATACAATTCTTTCTACTGTCATCATTCAAAAGCAATGTTCTACATACCCAAACAGGAAGAGAACTAAAGAATGTATCTCTTGTTTTTGGTTTTCTCTCTTGTTTTGGTTACAGTATTTGTCCTAACTAATCTTCTTTGACAGTTGCATATACTAATACTATATAATCCATATACCTAGCAGATGTACTAGGAGGACTAGGAGCTAATCGTTGTTCAAAATAAAAATAATGTTCCTTAATTTCCCAAACCAGCTTCTTTCTCTCTGACACAGAGGTGTATTCACTCTCCGCAACATGATATTAAGTATATATTAGATTACAGACATTATCTGTAATTTATCTCCTGAGATTTTTGTTCTCATTAGACATATGTAGATGGATGTGAGAAAAAAAAATAAATACATAAAATAAAATTTTCTCCTACTCCTGTTACAGAAGGTTTTATAAACTACTTAAACATCAATGTTTGTTTTCAGACTCTGCTTAACTCTATTTGATTATGGCAGATCATCTCAGTTCTCCCACTCTTAGCAGTCTTGCCACTTCAGTCATTTGTTTTCATGCTGAATATTGTAGTTGTTCATGTGTATCTAAAGTATAGTAGCCATATTTGTATATGATGAAAATTGTTTAATCTCACTGTGGAAATTAAATATCTGTCATCTTTTCTGTCTTTGGTTGATTTCTTGATGTTTCTCCTGTAGGACAATATTTAAAGCCAAATAATGTATATTTCTTTTACTTCATCTGTGTTTTGCTTTGTTGTTAGCTGACAGTGAAGATGTTTCAATCATTGTGATTTTTACAAAGATTTTAGGCAGTTTTTTCTCTACTGAAAGGGTTTGTTTTGTTTTGGAGATCATGCTCCTGAAAATACTTGGCATTCATTCCATTATTGTAGGAGACCTAAGATTCAGGTACAGACATGAACATTCATGATTACTGAGGCAGCAGCCACTTACATACATCATGAAAATGGAGGAAGCATCTCTGATGGGTACCTGTCACATTTGACTGGTATTCCATCTATGACATATTTTGTAATCTAAACCTGGCAGAGAGCTTGTAAGAGCTCAAATGAGCTTGTAAGGCACAACTTCCATTCCTACTGTGCATTTACTCATATCCTGCCTTTTGGGGACCATTCAATCAAGGATCCAGTTTAATTCAGCTGAACTGATTATTAGTTCCCTCCTCTTAAACCTGTTTTCATTTAAAAAGTGCAACATCCCTTTTTTTTTTTTTTTTTTCAGGTTTGGAAAGGTAAAATAACTTATTCCACTGGATCAAAAGAAGGCTTAAGAAAGTCTGAGAGACTGAACTAGCTGACACTGGAGGACCAGAGCTGAAAACCACAGTGGGGAGGGACTAGGGGGTAACTTCATTTGTGGTACAGTCTTGTTCTGGGTTGTAGTCCCATTCTTCTATACCAGCCTCCTGTATAGCATCACAGTACATAAAATTGTTAAATCAGAAGAAGCTGTAGTGATCCCATCAAAATCAAGTACATGAGTATTACTGAAACATAAGTTCTTATATGGTTTGCTCTTCTGGGTCATGGCCTATATCGAAGGCACTTCTTTCACAGTTGGAGCACTGGATATATTTAGTTTCTTCTCTGATACAATACAGACACTGAAATTTGGGTTACAGAAATAGTTACTTTAAGTACTTCATTAGTCTAAGATAGTTTGAAATTTTTTGCTATCAAAACACCAGTTATGAACCAGCTAAATTTAGCAAATTATTCATGTGCTAAATTCTATATAAAAACCCCAGTCTGTAGCTGTATACATAAATGGTGTTAACTGCTCACAAATGTATAGTTTACAACTAGTCAAGAATGCTCAACACTCTGGGGAATTTACTGTAAGCACTCTGGTGTTTACTTTGTACTTGAGCTGTATGAACCTGTCATTGAAAAAATGTTGCGTAGAAAGACGAAATTTAACAGAAAATTTGAAAAAATGCAGTAGTAAAACCTAAGATTTAAAATGCAATTTAATTAAAAGCAGGATGAACATTTTTAAAAGATCTGTAATATGTTATATGTGTATTATCTATTTGCAAATTAACCGAGTTACAAACACAGAAATGCTTCTTTGCCACGTGCATGTACGGTTTGTATCTAAACGATTATTAGTCTAGACTGCATGAAAGAGCTCTTTTGTAATTAGTTGTAGCAGTAGGAGCATTTAATTATGCCTGGATTTTACCAAATTTCTCCAGCTGTGAGCCAGATGCATGTTTCTGAGCAGTATAAACTGGTGCACAAGCTGACTGGTGTGGGAGACATTGTACTGTATAAACTTAGGTCTTTGGAGCAGCGTCTATTAGTTGTGCATTATTCTTGACTCAGGCAGATGGGAACTCTTCTTTAGGCCTGTCTGGCGGGTTCTGTGTCATGCTGCCCAGTACTCTGGGGCTTGGGCTGAGTTACTGTCTTAAGCACAGCAAAAGTTGGGGAAGCTCTGGTTCATTTTCTTGTTAGCATTCTGAAGACAGATAACAGTCCTACTAAACTTCAGTTGAGCCTGTAATGAGCAAACGAACTGCTTTTGAATATGTTTGTCACTGAGCCAGTTTATCCAGTTCCAACCATTATCCAGGCTGTACCACTCTCCCATTAGCTCAGCTAATGGATAATTGTTAACAGTGCATTCTCTTGGTTCACATAGCCACATCGTTATGGCCCTGAATCAGCAGGGTATTTTAAAACACGCTTAACTTTAAATGCAGATGGGCTTCACAGGAGTCAGTAGAACTACTTAGGTGCCTAAAATTAGGTACATACTTAATTACCTTGATAAATGACAGCAGCAAACTTCTATTAAGGCTAATCTGGTATTATAATGCATTAATCCCAATTTCCATTCCAGCAGGTTTGGTACAGGTAATAGCATCTTTTTCATCATCTTACAGCACTATCCTGGGCTTTCATAAAGCAAAGAATTTCATGTTAGTACTAAGCAAAAAAGGTAACTTTGTTGTCTCCATATTTTAGAACATAATGAAGCAATTATCCATTCTTACCCACTCAGCATGCTAAAAAAAAAGGCAGGAAGTACTCTTGTAATTTTATTGTGCATATATAAAACAATTTAGGTATTTTGAATATATAGAAAATTTGCTTTGATGTTTTCCAGATGTCATTAAGAAACTATAATTGTACTTGTTTACTTAAAAATTGCAAGAGAGCTGTGGCTGTAAGAGGCTTAAACTGCACTTTACCACTACTACCACTTTACCTACTACCATTAGTAGGCCTAATATCCTTTATGTATCACACACATAAAGAGGAATACTTCAAGATCTAGCAAATTAGCATTAGTTCATATTCCTCTCTTCTGTCTGCTAGTGCTCTGTGTGTGATAAAGCCCATGAAACAGAATTGAACAGACTTCTCCCTGGATTTCTCCACCAGTGTGTTCAGCGAGCATTAGCCCCAGACGGTGGTGAGTGTGGGTTCTCCCGGGTCCAGACAGCACAGACCAGTGGGGCTGAGCCCACCGGGGTCCCAGGGCACTTGATCTGAAGTAGTAATAGCAAAGGCTTAAACTGTCCTGCCACCTAGTGGGATCTTCAGCCTGCCAGGCAGGCTGTGCAAGGCAGTGGGGGGAGACAAGTTAAAGAGACCTCAAACCCAGCTGCAAACGGGGCTGGTGAGAGGCAGAATGTCTCTAGTTGATGCAATACGTTCACTTCAGGAGTTTTGCTCCCGGCCCAGAGCCTTGGTGTCTCTGTATACAGAAATCCGTGTGATTGCCAACAGGAGGCATCTTGTGTTTCAACCCATAAACTCTCACTATAAAACAGGTGTCCAAGTCTGGCTTGCAACCCACCCGGCTTTAGGTGCCCACTCTGCAATTTGGGCTTGGGTGCAAATTCCATCACAGATGACTGTTTTGACCTTTTTTAGTGATAATTGTGTTTCATCTCCTCATCCTGAAGCTGTTCTACTTCAGCTACTAATTAGCAATGATTGCTGAGCTCTTACTTTACCATCTTGGTTTATTTCCTTCTTTAGCCTAGTGGGGACCAGTTAATATCCCAAGGCTGTAAACAGCAGAAAGCCTGAAGGCCATCACTTCATCTTGGCATGTGCCACATCCCGATGCCAAATCTCTGGATTTTAGTGCAAGACTTACATTTGATGGGAAATGTTTTGGGGATTTTTTGTTGTTGTTTGTGTGCTGTATATTTGTTTGTTTGTTGGGGGGGCAGGGGTTGCCTGTGTGCTGAGGGCTTTTCTGTGTCAAACATATATATAATAATTGCTTGCAATGTAAAGGACCCTGATGTGATGATTTGGACAATCCCAACCAGTGCTTTATTCCTGGGACTCTGCCGTGCAGGGATTGATGCTGTAAATCCAGTGCTTATCATACAATATGTGGAAAAGCTAACCTGTGAGACACAGGCTTGACCCTACTGGGTAGGACCTACTGTGAATTTATTTCCAGACTCCTTGGGCAATGTTTGTCAATGACACATCAGCAGAGTAAACACAAAGAGAAGGAGCATGTGAACTGCTGCGAATGCCCAGCAGTACTCCAGAAGCAGTTTTCCAGTAACGCAGCCGGTTTCCTAAGGGTGCAGGAGCCCTTTTCCCGAGGGGTGGTTCCGCAGCCGTCAGGCGGCACCTCCCTCCCGCCGGACACGAGATGGCGCCCGAGCCCGCGGCAGGCACACAGCCGGGCCCTCGCCTTCCTCACAGCCGCGCCCCTGCCCGCCCCGGCTCCCAGCTCCCCGGGCACGGCGGAGTTCGGGTCTCCTTCGGGGTGGTCGCTGACGTGAGGAGGAGCAGGGGCTGTGGCAGCGCCGCGGGACGGAGGACGGGGCTCCCCGCGGGCACCAGGCAGTGGCGGCACAGGGCGCCCTTGCCCTGGCGCGGCCTCGGCTCCAGCGGCCGCGGCGGCGGCTCCCCCCGCACGGGCCCTGGGCGCCACAGCTCCCGCGGCTTCCCAAGCAGGGGAAGCGGGCTCAACAAGCCCATACCATCCCGTTCCTTCCTTCTCACTTGATTTGTCGTCTAACTCCGTTCAAGGCTGACATCCGTCTACTCCTTTCCTTTCTCCAGTGATCACCCCTTGCTTCACCCACACCTCCTTAAGCTCAACATCCACCGTGAGTGCTTTCAACACCCAATACAAGAAACTAATCTCTTTAATTGCCTCCATATTCGCTAAAATAAGATGGTAGAAGGACAACCCATTGCTGTTCCTCCCAGCGAGTACTGGGTAAATATTCCTTCATCAGACAGACTCATGAGAGACCCTCGAGCCAGGCCCAGAACAGCACTTGTCGCAAACACAGAGAGAGGGAAAGCTTCTGTGAAAAAAAAAAAAAAATAGCATGTCATTATGCAAGTAGAGGTGGTGTTGCAATCTAAAAAAGTGCTGAAATAAGTTTCTTCCGGGCATCTTTTTTCAGACAGCCTTTGAACTTTGCTTTTTTTTTTTTTTTTTTTTTTTTTTTTTTTTTTTTTTTTTTTTTAAACATTGGCTGTTGTGACTCGAAACTTCTAGGTAAATTTATAAAGGATGAAATGAAATGCTGGAATGTAAGAGAGAGTATATTTAAGGGAGGGAAGACAAAGGACAATGAGATGGACTTAAAGGGATGAAAATTGCACCATGTTTCCTCTCCACAGCCCTTGTTTTATCAGAACAGCTGAGCCCATCATGGTGTGAGGAAGTCAGCCTGCTCCTGCACCCTCCACTGGCTCTGGACTCTGGATGTTTTGAGCTCTAGGTGCAAGGCTGATCAACCACTCAAGAAAGTTTCAAAGGTCTGTAGGAAGATGCTATTAGAAACCTTGTTTAAATATTACAAGATTAGTTAATGATTTTGACCATGGAGGGTCTGGTTTATGTTTCCTGTTGCCACACTGAGGGAAAAATCTTTTGAAACATATACACTTGCATGTATAAAATTAAAGGAATGGTGGCTGTATCTATACCTCCCACTGGCACTTAGTGCAGTACAGTCCACAAAGTGAGTCCCATTATCCAGGCAGGGACCACATGCCTGTTTTCCTTTCTGTGTATATCTGTATCTTTTCCCATAATAGACTCTGGATTTGGCAAAGTACGAACACACACTTAGCAAGTGGGATGTGTTTTTAAGTTTCCTGGTATAGACTTGTCTATTGTGACCATCTTGTGTGATTTCTTGCATAATCCAGGATACAGAACTTCTCTGAATTACTTCCTGCATCATGTCCAATAGCTGTGGCTGTTAGCATAGTTTATAATTTGCAGGGATGAAAAGTCTTGTTAGGCAGTTTGAAAGTCAGCCAGAGGGTTAGGTCTCCTTACAGCTAGTATGCACTTCATTTTTAATATAAATTTCTGTAGGTTTAATTTTCAGTGACTGGAGTTTTGTGTACCAGACTGAAGAGACCACTGTTTCTCTGGGATTGTCTCTAAACATCCAGTATGACTAAAATTTTCCCCAAGTTTGTCTTGGTACTAGTCCTTATTTAAAGCTAGTTATGAGCTATCTTAACCCTGCAATGCTTCAAATTGCTCTAAAATTTTGTGTTCCAGGAAGTTTATGTATTTAGACTCATGAACACTGAGAAATGACTCAGTGCTTGGTCACAAGCTAATATGTAAAGCAGGGATATGGTTGCACTCTTGAATGAATCAAGTTAGATATGTAATTCCAGCTAGGTCACCCAGCATGAGGTTACATTTCAAATGCTTGATCTGTGTCAGGCATTTGTTCATCCATGACAGGTCCTTAATTATATAACCTAATTAAATTATTTATCAAGACTGTGGAATCCATATATTTCCTGGATGCACTAACAGTGCTCTTTAGAACTTCTGAGGAAACAGCTTGCTCCTTGTGAGATTCCAATTTAGAGGACACAAACCCAGAGGAGTGTGGCTCCAACTGTATCTGGGAGATCACATCTGGCTCCAAGAGGCTCTGACTGTGTCCTGTCAGTCCATAGCTCAGTGGAACAGAGGAGGACCTTAGGAATATCCAAATGCAGATAGTTAATGAGCTGAGTTTTAACTTTGCAACTGTTTTCCACATTCACTGGTTGTTTTCTTAAATTTGAAATTCAGCCAAATAAACCTGATTTTACTTTTTGCCTAAATCTCAGCTGGTACTGAGAGTGATTTCAGGATATTGTAGAAAATTAAATGCTTTGGTATGGACAAACTGAATGAAAGTATGTTGAGCCATTCCAAAAATTTCTTAAATCCAGCCCTGCAGATTGCACCATTGTCTTTTGTTTTGCTAAAGGATTTACCTTGGGATTGATTAGCTTGAGATTTATTATACTGAATTCCAAGGAGTTAAACTTATTTATGTATTTGGCGTATTCTAGGGCTACAGAAAGAGAATATTATATTTATGATGTATTACAAGTTAAACTTGTACCTTTAACACTGTAAAATTTATACTGATGATGATAAAAATCATTCCTTCCTTTGCTGTTATACAGAGTCCTTGGACCTTAATACAGAGGGCCTTTCTGTTCCACTAATATTCTCAGTAGTCTGAGACCTGAACACCAAATCTACATGTCTCTCAGAATCACCTGCAACAAGTCAAATGCAAGTCATCTAATCTCCTTAAACCTATCTGCTATTTTTCCATTCCTCCTAATAAAAATTACTTTAATTTAGTATGTCCATAGTATTCATATGCCTTCTAAATTTCTCTGAGTCATTATTACCCCTGAAATAGTCAGGTTGCTTATTTATATGACTTTGTATCTTTCTTCCTTACATTTACCCATGCTGAAATTGTAAGCCTGGAAAGCTGATTTCTTATATTGATTTTACAGTAACTAGACAGCTGTTGTAAGTGACACCCAGTATCAGGCATTCCTGTTACATTTTAAAGGCTTTTAAATAGTTTTTCTACTCTTAAATGCAAAAGAAAGCAAAGATAAATATTAAAATAACAAAAGCCTAATGGCACAAAATTAAAGTAACTGCATCTTCAATAAATTAAACTAGGAGCCAGGAAGGTAGTTGGCTTTAACACAGGCTAATTCTTTGAGGAGAGTGTCTGACTTAAGTCACCTAAATTTAAGTGATACAGTAATATTAAACAAGATATAACAACCTCCCAAATGCCTTTTAGAAGCAGAGAACACTCTGGATATTCCATAGCATTTGCTTACTTTAAATCATTGTCGACCAGCTGTCCTCCCAGCTTAAACCAATCTGAATATATGTCTAATAGTTCATAATGAGGTATTAGTGGGTATTTACTTTCCAGGACTCTCCTAATCTCATGTCACACCAATTTGTAACATAAGAGAGAGTCTACAAGAATGAAATGCATGATCACAGACCACTTCATTTTCACCAATTAGCAACCAACACCAGAATTAGACCTTAACATGACTTGTGTCTGATGTTAGCCTGTCCTGGTATTATTTTGCTTGAGTTTTACAGTGGCAGCAAACCTGCTGAACATGTTCCTAAGTTTTGCCTAAGATATGTCATGCTCTTAGAAAGGATATGGTATAAACATGTCTTTCCTGCTCCTGCCTGCATTACCTTGCACCTTGCCTATCATCTGGTCCAAAGCTCCAGCAAAGCCCTTCCCATGGCATTTATACAACACAAAACTGGATTCATACAGATGCTTTGTACTTGGGGCCATTCTATGACCACTTGCTTGTGCAGCTGCATAACTGGGTGTCTTCTCCAGGAGGCATTAATCTCTTGTTGAATCTGGGATTTCTAATGAGCTGTCCATTAATAGAGTAAATAAACCTAGGTATTTTCTGTGACTCACCAACAGCACTGAGATGGTTTATTTTTGTTAGGGGGATCAGCAAATCTCTTAGACAGCTAGAGGACGTATGAGGTAATTTTAGTTAAGAACACTCTACTGCCCTGTTTGACATTAGGTTTTTCTGCAGCACCAAAAACCAAATCACACTCAGCCCTGAAGTAACACCATCCCATCTGACACAACAGCTACTAAACTCTGTTCATTTCTGTATTACACTGAGATCAAAGCTGCACAGAGATTCACAGCAGGGCTTCAAACAAGCTTCAGATTTGCTGAGAATACCCTAGCATGCTGTCCATAAATGGAGGAAACCTTTTCTTTCAGCTGCACATTATTTTCAGTTTCCTAAATTCAAAAGTAGCCCCCTATACGTTTCATAATGCTAAGAGTTTAAAGAAATGCCTGGGTGAGTTAGGACCTTGATTCATGTTGGCTTTCAATGGAATTCAATACCTAAAAGGTATTGAAAGATGAATGCCTGCATCTGCTTTTGTACCAGGGGTGTTAGGCCTTGGTATCACTGCTGCCCTTTGTTGCGCATATGGGTACAAGATGCTCTGCAGTTCCAGGACCTTCATTGCCAGAAATGTTTGAATAATGCAGTCATCACTACATTATCTGAAGGTCTCATAACATAGTATCCCCTTGACATAGTGTTCCTGGCTATTGTACTACAAAGATGGTGAAAGGACAGAGATTTAACTGACTTGGTGTAGCAAGAATGTCCCACCTGCGTTAGATCCAGAGAGGGACAGAGCAGAAGGACAGCTAAACCTGATTTCAGATGTTAGCTGCACCAATTTCCCTACTTTTCTACAGCCAGACACCAAGTCTTTAGTGACTGGCTGTAGTGATTAGATGCTCAGCAGTTACTGACATAGATTATGAGGAATCCACACATGACAGAACCTCATGGTCAGACTTTTCTACCACAGCAGCCCTGTGACCATCCTGTGGTTCTCCCGTCCTCCCCATACCCCACACACACTTATTTTTTTCTTTTTCCTGAAGAAGTAATTTTTTTTCTTTCAAGGACAGAAAGAAGGCTGAATGAGGCGGGCAGGCTCATTCTCTGAATGTCTGAGGGCATGTGAAGCAGGGATATAATGGGGGGGTGGGGGGAAAGATAGCCAAAAGCAGATTGTGTGTCCTGTATTTGAAGGCTGAAGGTTAGAGCAGTCTCACCAAATGGCCTTTGGAAGCAAGGATTACTCATTAGACAGGGATATTTTGCCGCAGAATTTTCATCTTTCAAGCAGACCTTGTACAGGGAATGCAAATGTGCCTACTTCCACTGCTCAGGTGGTTTAAAGGGTTCAGTGTAAAGGTGAATGAATCCCTGGGTGTTCAGAATCTGCAGAGATACTATTTGTCATGGGAGTACACAGTCTTTTAAAACCATCCAATGCTGACAGTGCAAAAGAAGCTCCAAGGTGATCTCTTGTGTGGCAATCTAAGATGCATACCAGGTCAGTGTATTTCATGCTGTGATCTCTGTTTCAGCCATGGTAAAGCATTTTTGTAATCAAAATGACTTGTACTAGTTTTTGATGCTAGCATAACTCTTGCATAAGGGCCCACAATCAAACACAGGGCATAAGATGATGTGGAAAACATTTTGGACTGTGGCTTGTCACCCTAAAATGGAGTCAATAATGTAACATTTCCTACTGTTGATTTACCCTGGTCCCAAATCATCATTAACAAAGACAGGTGGGATCTCACCATCATAAAACATGATGTGAAGACTGTGGCAACCTATCCACTTAAGAAGGAATGTGAACATTTTAGCAGACCCTGTTTTATATTTGAAGCATGGTGCACAGTGTTAAAGAATGTATTTTTCTTAAGAAATTCTAATGTTCTTCCTTCCCCTTAAGGGCAGGTCATCACCCTAGATACTTCTTTCAGTTTATTACATTGAGAAATCCTCACCGAACAGAGCTGTCCCGTCAGTGTATGTATCACTGCTTAAATTAGGAAGAATCCTGAAGTGGCTGCCTCTCAAAGGCCAGGCTGCAGCACTGTCTGGAAGAAGGTGCAAGGCAGAAGCGTCCTTGCAGAGTCCAGCTACCAGTAGTGGCACTGAATCATTTTCAGGAGTCTTATATCACAAAGCCCATGAAGCTGGTTGTATACAACAAGCCCCAGTGAGCACAGACAGCATGAGCTCCCCCAGGCTCTGTGCACACAGAATACTAAACAGGGGCTCCAGGGATACGGCAAACAAAATCTGTATGAGCAGATAACTTTGTCTTGTTAGTACTGGGAGAGGAGACACTGCCAGTTCATGAAGATACTGGTAAAATAATTTAGAATTTAGTATCATAGAATCATAGAATGATTTGGGTTGGAAGGGATCATCCAGTTCCAAGCCCTCTGCCATAGTCAGGGACCGTTCCACTAGTCCAGGCTGCTCAAAGCCCTGCCCAGCCTGGTATGCTTAAATTAATTTCCCATAAGAAACATCATCCAAAAAATGTGCCATACTACAAGAGCGTGAAAGAAATGCATATGATGGTCAAAAACTAATTAAAAAACATTAGAAAAGTATTCATAATTATTTATATTTTGTATGGCTGAACTAGGTATAAAATTATTGAGGTTTTGTTCCTAAATCACGTAAATTCTCTTTTGTGTAGTCCCTGAATTTTGTTGCAAGAGCTGAAATGCTAGATTCACTGTTCTGGAATCCATCCAGGCCATAGGTCAGGAAAAGCTGACACCGTGGGATGTCCCACAGAGACAGGCTGCTTTTTGAAAAGGACTCAAAATGAGACAAGATGACCACCTAATGCCTTCAACAAATTTCAAAGAACAACTAGAAGGAAGACATTTCCTCTCTTGCAGGAAAAAAAAAAAAAAAAAAAAAAAAAAAAAAAAAAAAAAAAAAAAAAAAAGAGAGAGAGAGAGAAAGAAAAAGGAACAGTTTTAAGGTCCTTTCCTTTTTCTTCATTCTTAAGTCTCCAAATGCAGACAGTTCTGGAGCCAAGATGCTGTTTCGAGTCAGCAACAGCAAAAACAGTTCAGACAGCATCCATACAGATACCATTGTGGGTAGAGAGATCTGCACTTGGCCAGGATCAAAACGGGCTTGACAATCTTGGGAAAACTTTTGGAGGTGGTCTCCTGCAGTGGCGATCGTGTGTTTTCACCCAGCAGCCTTTCACGTTGGGTGCNGCGGACCGCGGTCCGCCTCCGCCTCCGGCCCCCCGCCGGGCGCCGGCTTTAAATGCGGGGCGGCGCGGCGGCACCGCCGCTCCTGCCGCCCTCGGCACCGCGCTCGGAACACGCAGCCGGCCGCCATGGTCGAGGCTTTCTGCGCCACCTGGAAGCTGGTGGACAGCCACAACTTCGACGAGTACATGAAGGCACTGGGTAGGTACGGCCGGGCGGCGGCGCCTTAGGAAGCCTTGGAATTTTGCACCATCTTAAAAAAAAAAAAAAAAAAAA
>VZRO01006342.1:553253-602641 GCA_013397915.1 Daphoenositta chrysoptera | reverse complement strand
AGGCTCCCCGCTATTGCCAGGTGTAGGTGAGACATTGGCAGCACTGGTGGTGATGGAGGGGGTGGTTGTGGTGGCTGTGCTTCTATCCATAGAGCTAATTCGATGCAGGCCATTCACCTGGGGGGCCGGGTGTGTTTGTGTGGGAGAGGCTCCGGGAAATGCCCCCGGGGCTACGGGAAGCGTGTGAAAGACGAGCACGTGCTGCCTGCGGATAAGTTTGAAACAAACAAACAAGCAAAAAGAAATCATTATGCTGGAGTGATAAGGAATTGAAACCCTTAGCAGCAGAAGCGATCGCGGCTGTGTGTGTGACCGCGGACGGAGTGCGGTGCTGCCGTGCTCGGCGGCGAGGGAGGGCGCGGAGCTGCTTCTGGGCGGACAGTAGCGATGCATATTCTGTACAAGGGCACGAGAGAAGCAGAAAGCAGCGTTTCACAGGGATAGCTTACAGCTGTAGAGTGGGGTAAAAGATCTCTGTACCTCGATATGTGGCAAAAAAAAGTAAAAATCCCAAAGTTTGATGGACTTCTCTTTTCCCTTGAATGCTCTAGGAGTGGGGTTTGCAACACGGCAGGTGGGGAATGTGACTAAACCCACCGTGATTATCAGCAGCGAGGGGGACAAAGTAGCGATCAGAACTCAAAGCACTTTCAAAAACACAGAAATCAGCTTTAAACTTGGAGAGGAATTTGATGAAACTACCCCCGATGATAGAAACTGCAAAGTAAGTGAACTCTGGGGCTGCAGTTGCCTCTCTCTTTTTCTTCCCACCCTCTCCCGCCAGGCTCTGCCTTCGGTACAGTCAAAGGAAACAATTGTAACTTCTGATGATACTAGTTAGAGCACTGCTAAGGACAGGAAAAAAAAAGGCAAGTTTGAGTCTTGCTTGCCCTGCCCGCTTACACTACGCCTTTTCTGAATGTATCCCCTTGCCGGCTCCCTGTCTGCTTTCCAGTGTCAACTGATTGTGTTAGTTGCCCGTTTGTCTCACAAGCCAGATATCATTTGGCATAACTTTTTCCAGTCAAAATAGTCAGATGCCTCTTTTCCTGTGGGGGCTTAACATCAAATATTATTCCAAGGCGCATGTGAAGCGGGTTCTTGTGACACTGGAACTCAAAGGAAACAACTTTTTCATCCTTTGACACAAACAAGAATTGTGTGGATTTCATGCTTAAAACGAGGATGATTCATAGCCTTGGCTTTAAAATGGCTGGGACTACTTTATCATTCTAGATCCACATCCATCTATTGAAGAGAATTCAATAGAACAGTGCATGCTGAATGTGTGATCAGAATCCCAAGTACCCGAAATAAAGGCATGTCTTTGTGTTTCTTGGTATCTCACAGTCAGTTGTGACCCTGGATGGAGAGAAGCTAGTGCACATACAGAAATGGGATGGCAAAGAGACAAACTTTGTGAGAGAAATAAAGGATGGCAAAATGGTAATGGTAAGTATCAGCACACTGAGCACTCGCATGCACCGCAAACACTCCCAACTTACCCTTATCTCAAGCTTTGTGAACAGTGTTTCTTAGACAAACCCTTAAACTAATTGATGGAGAAAGCCAGCAAAGATTTTTCAAATATTTATTTTGTTTTGGTTTGTGTATTGTTTTACTGACAACTGAAAAATTGCTAGTGGCTTTAGGGAGGCCAACCTGTGGATTTCCAGAGTGTATATATTCTCTTTCTAGACTTTTGTGTAAATACCCAAGAAAAAAAGTCCTGGTGAGCTTGTGATGATATAAAGTTCTTGATTATATAGGAAATTATCTGTTGCCAGTGCCAATTTAGACTTCTTTAAAAACTTGTTTTATGTATGCACACATAAATAGTATTTAGTTACACAGAACAAATAGTTTCCTGTGAAAATAAAATTACAATATAGCTAATATAATTTTCATATTTAATAATAAAGGGTTTAATTCTCCTATCTTATTAAAAATTCCGATAAACAGCAATTGTGTGGACAAAAGTCTGAGTTTAAATTCACCTGCTTTTCCCAACTTTTTAGAAACAAGGGTGAATAAATGTTATAAGTTACTATAGCTAATGTCCAGGATAGCACTTCTCATGGCACACAGATGTAGCTTTCAAAAATAAAATGTCTACAGCTATATTAATCTATCAGACCTAGTCGTTGGAGAAGACCAGTTATTTTGTTTGCTAAATACTGCAGAGAGTATCTGTGTGGATGAAGACTAGCAAATAATACAAACTTTAAAACACAGTGAAACACAAAGTGGCAAGTGTTTCAAGGGAAAACACATGCTTTGCTCTTTGAAGCAGCTATGCACAAATCACACAAATACAGAAAATCTTGACTTTTGTAATTTGCATACAGTGAGGTGCCTTGTTCTACTTCAGGAAATATCTCCAAAATACACACTGTAGCTGGTGTACTGTACAACTGCAGTGACTAGAGCATTTGGTAATTCTAGCTACACAGGGTACAGAAGGCGTTTTTTTAAGACAAGGTTCTATATTTTATACCTAAGCATAATAGTATAGAGGCATTGGAATTTTAGATTGCACATCTTAGTGGGATAAGCTGTGGGAAAATAAGTGTTAAGTTTGTATAAAACAATGCTATATTTTAAAGAATTTAACAGTAAATTAAATTAAATTTTTAACAGCCACCTTGCAAATGTGCATTATGTGTTTCTTGGGTGTGAAAGCAGCAAGGAGAAAGTATCACTTCTTATGGAACCATAACTAAACCTTGGCTTCTTGTTCATTTAACATGTTAATGATCTAGATCTATTTGTTTTTCTACAAATGACATAATGTAAACCAACCTTGATCTAGTATGGACTTCATAATGTGTTAAACCGTTACAGAAAATGGTCCAGCCTCTAACATGTCTGTCTTTTCCTTGGACTTGCAGACTCTCACCTTTGGTGATGTGGTTGCTGTTCGCCACTATGAGAAAGCGTAGAGTTTACCTGGCTTCTGTCCAGATGTTACTTCTGCTGGATGGATTAATGCCCTGTCCCTAACTGATCGTAGCTAAAATGCACATTTCTGGCATGAAAGGTTAATAAAGATTTTTGGTGGGGGGAGGGGGTGTTTTTTTATAAAAAAACATTATGCCATCAAATTGGCGTGCTTGTGCTGTATAGTGAAACAGGTTAAACTTGGCATTAAATTTCTGAAACACTTGCCTCTCATTTTTTTTTACAGTAAATGGAAAATATTTGAATTGTTTTGGAATGCAGATCAAACAAATTAAAACGTTTTTTAAACCTGTGCTGGTTTTGCATTTAATCAGCTAATATTCCAGTGTCCTGGGGGGAGGTGTTCAAAGTTCCTTTTTCTGAGTTAAAGGGCAGAAAAGCATGTGGTACACAATAATGTAGCAGCCTTTCTATGCACTGTAGAGTACTTAGGGAAATGAAAAATTGATTTTGTTGGCTTTTTGCTAGAGAAATCTAACTGTATTTATGTAGACAGAGAAGTGAGATGTTCACATCAGTTTCAGCTTTTCTCTTCCCTAGGAACTTGTTACTCAGCACAGGTTAAGGTCAATAGATTGACAGATGATGTTCCAGACCTCACAGGGTTTTGGTTTTAATAGTTAGAGTTTTTAATTTGTTTTGATAGGTTTGGTTTTTGGTTGGTTTTTTTTTTTTTTTTGCTAATATGCAAATATTGAAGTCTTTCACAGGGTGGGAGGAAAGGGTCAACATGGTAACTCCCTTACATCAGTCTCAACTGGAATGGAAGGGAAAAAGTACAGCATGAACCTACTGCAATTCCCCTCCCTGAGCTGTCGTTTTATAGCTAATATGTACAAGAGATAACAATTTGCACTGTGAGCAATTTAAAATAAAACGCTGCTTAGAAGACATAAGTTAAAATCTTACACCTAAACAAGACCAGAGTGGGAAAAACTGCCTTACACTTAGGAAAATTGAAACCGATTTTTGGCAGCGTGGAGGAGACTTGGGAGTCCATGTTTTCTAAACACTGTCTCAAAGAACCCCATAGAGGTGTAGCTACTTACAGCCTTTTAAACAAAGGCAGAGCGGAGCTGTAGATTTAACTGGTCATTGCTCTGAGTGGTGTGTGTGTGGCTGCAGCGGGGAGTGCAGGACAGGCATCCTGCCCAATTTCCCAGCCCTCTTCCTTCAGATCTGCTGTGTGATATGGTAAGAAGCTTCTTGCTTCCCTGGATAGATAGGATAACATGGGTCACTGATCTAGTAAAAGTTCACACATAACTGGCACCTAACCCACACAAATACAAAATTCAATGTTGTTAGCTTTATATTTTCATAAAAGCTTGTTTGAAAGGAATATTCAAGTTTGTTTTCTCTTGTGGGGAGCACTATACATCTAGAAAACAGAGTCCTTAATTATCAGCCTTTATAAATGTGTTTTATTTTGTGGGCATTGATAGTTTTTAAAATCTAGGTGCTATCTTTTTTTAATCATAGAAATGAAAAGTAGAACTTGTTTCAGTGCTGTGGGGAGCTCCACTCTATGCTTTGGGCTCTTTCACTGGTATAGTGCAAGTTATGTTTAAGCAGCATCTTCTGCCCTTTGGTTTTATCAATCCATTTAATCCTCAGCTTCAGTATCTAATACAGACTTCATCTGCCTCCCCTCTGCTGCTGCCTTCTTGCCTGTGGGTGCATTTGCCACATGCCTGTCTGTACCAGCCACCCTTTCTCAGAAAGTTTGGAGCAGCTGCTTTTGCCTCTTCACTGGTGTAAACAGACTTGCTTCCTCAATACTGGCATTCATCTTCACAACAAATGATTTGTGGGGTCATGAATTAAAAAAACTATTTTTTTTCCTTAAGTACAAGGAAAGGAATGCCGAGGCAAATGGTTAAGACTTGGTTTACAAATAAACCCTGAATGGTAAATATTTTGCATTACAGTCACTTTTAAACAAAGAGAAAAGGTAGCCTTTTAAACAAAAGCTACTTTTCCCTATTCTGAATATAAATAATATTAGTGTCAAATTAAATAAGGAAGAGTGGAGAAGTGGTGCCTATGAAGTAAATGATGCTGCTCAGAGTGGAAAAGCGGGGAATATACTGAAACACGGGACTTACAACTGCAGATTACACAGCTTTGCAGAGCCCTGGAATGCAGATCTGAAAGGAACAGCACAATGAGCAATGGGACATTGCAGGGTAGCCACAGGATCCACGGCATTATTATTCTGATCTTCACCTAAAACTGACACCAGGTACTCTTCCTCTATATGGACCTACTCAGACTTCAATAAACAGCAGTTCTGAAAGCCTTGGCAGTGGAGACTTGTATTTACAATATACCTCATCACTCCTCTAAGCTGTTTCAGAGGTGTACTTGGCAGTATATTTCATCAAGTTGGGAATTTATTGGGGGGGTTTTTTGGGTTGTTTGTTATTGTTGGTTGGGGGGGGGTTGGTTTGGTTTTTTTTTGGTTGTTGTTTGTTTTTTTAAAAAAAAGCATTATAAATAACCGGTATCCATTTTTACATGTATGCCCTGAGAAACCTTCCTTCCAAGGGATGCTTGAGACTGGTGTGGGGTATCGAGCACAGCCTTCCTTCAGGCCGCCTCACACCCGCCGGTGCCCCGGCTTCAGCCCTGCCCGCGGCCAGGCTTGGCTCCGGCGAGCCCCTTAGCGCTGACCCGGGGCTGGCACCTCCTGAAGGTCACCCCGGGCACGGCCGGCTGCGCCGCCCGACAGCGGGGCCACGGCCTGGGCTGCCTTCTCACCCCGAGCGGTGCGGGCGGGGCGCGGTGGTTTCCGGCGGCCCCGCGGAGGCCGAGGAGGGCCCGGGCTTGCACAAGCCGTCCGGGGCTCGCCTCTTTCCCGGACGCCGGGGCGGTCACACGACTAGAGCCGTCGGCGGGCCGGACACTCCCGCACGGCCGACATGGAGCTGCGGGTGGCGCTGGGGCTGGCGCTGCTCTGCTCCGCGCTGGAGGCGGCGCCGGCCGGCCCGCAGCGGCCCCGCTTGTAGTTCTTTTCCCTCCCCCTGGCTCTGCTGCCCGCACATAACCTGCTGCCATAGCATTCCCTGTCCCAACTGGCTTCGGCAGCACGTGACTGCTAGATCAGTCAACACGTCTCTTTTCAGGTACGGGGGGTTGCAGGGGGTTTATATTTAGTTGTCCGGGCAGGCCGGCGGGTGAGGTGAGCTGAGGTGAGGTGAGGCCAGGCCTGCCCTGCCTCTGGCGCGCTGTCCCGAGGCACGCACTGCAAACACCGCCTTTGGGGGCTGTGCTGTGCTGTGCTGGCAGCAAACACACACCCTCTGCCTGGCATCATCCCCGCTCGGGCCGTGCCTGCAGGTGAGTGCTCCGAAATGGTTTCCCACGGCACCCTCAATCCATGTTACTCACACTTGCCTCGGACCAAGCACGCGGCAGTGTCCCGGTGTTTCTCTTGTCTCCTGTTGGTAGGTGTCACAGTTTTACAAATTTTGAAGATCACCTCTGGTCTTTGATTCCTGAAATAAAACTTTGTGGAGTACAGTCGTGTCGTGTCGTGCCTGCTCAGGCACAGAGTGAGCATGTGTCCTTGGGAAATACCAAATTTATATCCGTCCCTATTTTACAACCACTGTCCCAGATACATGTGTACCTTTACCAAGTGCTGTGAAACTAACAGAAAGAAATTTCTCTTATTTTAAGTGAAACTTGAAGGCTGGTAGTCTAAGACAGACTTAGTTCATCTTATTCGGCATATTCCTATATTTCTCAGCTCCTTTATCCATACAGTGCTATGTAACAGTGGCTGAGAACATGTCAGCCTGGAAAGTAGTGAGTAGGTAAGGCTGACACACTACTCTATGGTGAGAAGCCCAGTCTCTTTGCACACATGCTGTTTCTTGCCTTTCTTTCTAGACTGTGATCTTTTATAGTAGCTTCCAGCCAGGGAAGGTCTGGAAAAATAATTAAAATGTAGCTCCCTCTCTTTTCAAGTGGAGTGGAGTGGTCCATCTATTTCCTCCTCTAATCTCCAGTTTCCAGATTGCTATTAATGAAAAGGAGATGACTTTTCAGTTCCTTCCAATCTCCATTTCATTTTTTGCGACTAGCATAAACATGTGCCTCTGCTTCTGTTTTCAGTTTTTCTAAGCAGTCTATGTGAAGGACTCTCAGAAAGAACATACGCACTCTTATCAGACAGGCTAATCAACAATTTGTTAAATTTATTCTCCTTTTCAAGACCTTAAAGAGGAGTAGTAGTACATAAACGGGACTAAACTTGGTATTACCCCTTTATATCCAGTTCAAATGAAAATAACGCATTTTCTCTAATCTTTGTTTTCTGAAAATAGGGCAATTCTGGCATGTATCTGACCTACATTTAGATCCGACTTACCACATCACCCCTGATCGCACCAAAGTTTGTTCTTCATCCAAAGGAGTCAATGCCTCCAACCCAGGCCCTTTTGGAGACTTTCTGTGTGATTCTCCTTATCAACTTATTTTGTCAGCATTTGCATTCATGAAGGATTCAAAAGAGCAGGTTTCATTCATGATTTGGACAGGGTAAGTGTTCAAGTCTGCAATTAAAGCTGGATAGGCAGATAGCGTGGCAACTCACAAGTTTGTATTTGCACCAACAGATTTGAGTTCAGTATCTCACAAATGCTAGTTGTCCTTTTAGTTGTCCAAATGGCTACTAAGTGGAAGACTGACTGAGATTTTAAGGAACAGACTGTGATCTCTGTAATAACTGTTGGACTGTTCACTGAGATATTTAGCATATGGCTGTATTAATGTGAGTTAATAGAAATGGTGCAGGGAGGATGGGAAGTGAAAAACGCAAAAAGAAAGGTCAGGGCAATAACTAACTCACTGCAGGCCTCTGTTGAGTAGAAACATTTACCTTTGCTGTTTCAGTCTTCAGTACTATAAAGAGGGCTTAATAATACTCTCTCACAGAAGTGTTACCTGTGAGGCTTTGTGTGCCTTAGCAGTGGAACTAGACAAAGAAATGTGAAAGGGGGGCATATGAGCATCCTGATATTACTATGCTGTCAAGGCATAGTACTATGCCTTGTTACTTTCTAGGTATTCATAAAAGATAGCATTGATTTACCCTTCTGCCCTAGCAGAACTCTCAGTTCTACCATCACACAATATTTTATGGCATACATCAATGGATAATTTATCAAAGAGATTAGTATTTTTGAGTGTGACAACTAGTTTGTTTATGCTGTATCACTTAATTTTGCTGGGAAAGGGTGTTGAGAAATAGTAATATATGAAGACAAGTGATGAATTTATTTAACTTACCTCATTGTACTTACTTTTCAACAGGATGTTGTTAAAAGGGAAAAAAGAAACTTGCAATGTTGTGCAGGCGATGAAAGATATATAACACAAACTGCACAGTAGCTCAAAATTATGACTTTGATTTGTAAGAAATCTTCGTTAGGATAAATATGAATCATAGGATAGACATTGTCTAAACAAGTCTACTTGTTAGTGTTATTTTAAACAAAAGCCTTTGCAGAGAGCCTTTCATTCTGTGATTTTAATTAAAGTGTATAGTAGTGTTACACGCTAGAATGTAGATGTGTTTGCAGACTTTTTTGCCTTCCTTATGTTGCTAACAAACCTTTGTTAATCAAGCCTTTTCCTTTTCCAGAGATAGCCCTCCTCATGTTCCTGTAAAAGAGCTCTCCACGAAGTTGGTCATTAGCATAATTGGTAATCTGAGTTCTACAATTCGTAATTTCTTTCCAGATCTTCAGGTTTTCCCAGCCCTCGGCAATCATGACTACTGGCCACAGGTAAAACATCATATTGGGTGTGTTCTTAACTCCTGAGAAAGCAGATCTGAAAAATAAGAGTTAATTCTGTGTAATTGTTATTCTGGAAACAGATTTATACCGTTCTTTAGCTAGCATTTAATATTATAAATAGTTCCACTCTAGAACAGAAACTACATCACTCTCTCTCTGTGCTCTTACCTAAGGAAACGTTGATGTCAGGTAGAATCTGTACATGGTCTGAGGTCACACAAATTTATTGCTAATCATTCCTCATGGCTTAGAACCACCATGTGCCAACGTAGTTAATAGACACATACTTTTCCTTACTGTGTATGTATGTCGTGTGTGTGTATACAGTAAATTAATCTAACAGAAGTGACATCCTTAATGGACTGGTGAGCCTGTGATAAGTTTCAAGGCCTCCTGAAAGACCTACTGGAAATCTGTCAGCTGGCATCACTGGATTTTTTTCTGTTTTTTAGCTAAAGTAATGGCAGAATTTTTATAAAGTTCCCATAGTTTTACCACTACTATTAAAAAAATATGTCTACTTTTCTTTCCTTATTGGACATTTAGAAATCACATTGATGATTCACTAGTTATGTGCAGATGAGGATGGTGCTTTTTCACTTTGACTGTGCTGAATATTGTTCTTGGCATACTCAAAAGTAAACAGTTGCTTCATTTGTCCTTTAAAGTGTGTTGTGGGTCGATCTGGCAGCACACTGGATCAGAAGCAAATGCTGTCATTGGATGTGAGGGGATCGAAAGGGATATGAAGCAGGTCAACTAAAGTATTTTGAAATTCCTCGTGGGAATTCAGTAACACCCCTTCACACCCTCAAGCCTTGCATTCCAACTTTCTGTGGTATTTATTAGGCCTGTTAGGGTGTAGGTTGGTGCAGTAGGTGATTGCATGATTGCCCGTGTAATTGGTGGAGTTAGTGATTTCCAAATTGGGGTGTAGCAGAGGTGCTGAGACATGGGGCACAGGAAATGTGAGAGACAAATTAACGGCTGGATGTGTACTGGAAGTGTGAGTGCACTTACCAACTGTGACTTCAGTCTTTTGTCTTCTTACTGTGGTAGTAGAGCTTCAGCTTTTCATATGCACTGACAAAGGGACAGGTTGGTTCACTAGAAACCACTGGTAAATTATTTTGATAAATAACACCTTAACTGAAGTGTCACACAGTGTTTTGTGTTCACTTTGTTTAATTTTTAAAAATGTCTTAGCAGAGAATAGTTGTCATTCAGCAACCTCCTTTGATAGAGAAAAAAACCTCTAAAAAAACCTCGTAAACAAAGAATGCAGGGACTTTTTCAACAAATATGAATTTTTTTTGTGAAATTAAATCTGAAGACAGAAAAAAAAGGATGCTCAGAAGGAGCAGATGGGCAGCAAATAGAAATTTAAACAAGCTGATGGTTGGAATAACTGGTTATTGCTGTTAGTTGTCTCTGCACAAAGCTACTCAGGAGTGTTTCTGTGATGCTTTGAAACGGCATGCTTCACCAGTGTGCAGAACTGGCATGCTTTTCAGTTACTTACTGTTTGAAAAAGACATGGGATCAGACAATCCCCATTATGGGATAATTTCAACTTGTTCAATTTTTTAATGTTTGGTTTTTGCACTTTATGACATTTCTTTTTTCATATGGATAGGCTTGGCAAATGTCCTGTAGACTGGAAGTGATATGGAACAAGCCACACACTGTAGGCTGTTCCAAAGCAAGTGTGAAAGCTGTGCACTCACCGTGCACCAAAGAATTTTATTGCTCTCTTGTGTTTTGAGCTGTCCATCTTAACAACTGAACAGTCCTGGTGATTTTTTCTTGCAGAACATGTTAAAAATACTACTCAGGTTAATCAAGCATTGGGATACCTTTCAGATCATATATTGACCTTGGCCTTTCTGCATAGTCTTACTTGTTTCACACCCTTGCTCCTGCTTAAAATAAATCCCCAAACTGCTTCTAGCAGTTCAGAGAACACTGATTTGCCTGAGTCCAAACCATTTTCAGTCCATAACACGGCCTCTTATCTGAGACCTGTTTTTTGCTGCATGTTAGTGGCTGTTAGCTCTGGCTCAAAGCTGTCCTAACAACTTCTGTCTGTGCACTGCAATCAACAAATGTCTCAACAGGCGTCTGATTGCTCTGTTCCTAGACAGAGACTTACTGCCTAAACCTCTAATAATGTGGGTTTAGTTTCAAAGATCTTAGAAAGGTCAAATTTTATGTTTAAGAAAACACGCACAATTTTTTCAACGCCTGTTTTTTCCTTCTAGCACCAAGACTCCAAACAGATATTTTAGGAATGACAAGGACAGACTGGTATCTTCCCGTCAGGGTTAGATCAGAGCATGGGTCTTATCAGGCTGTGGCTCAGACTGAAGAGCACTACAGTCCTAATTAGAGCCAATGGGAGAAAACATTGATAAAACTTTTTCTTGTACATTTTAAAGTGCTTTCTTACAAGAACAACAGGACATCACGTAAACATTTGTGAATTTCATCAGAATGTTTCTGAGGGCTGTAGTGGAGTTTTGAGGAGCTGCTGTGAAACCCAAGTTGCTTGAAAAAGAAACTTATATTCAAGCTTTTCATCAAAAGACTTTATTTTTAGATTTTCACTTGTCAGTTGATATATTTATTCATTTTGCAGAATGTATTGTTTTCCATTCTGCTGTATTCCTAAGGCTCGATGTATTTCTGGCATTAGTTTAATAATGCATTAACAAGGCCATGCAACCAGTTCTGACTAAGTTTAGGCATTTGTTCCTGATCAGCAATACTGGATATTCAGAAGTTGGTTTTTTCCTCTCTTGAATTCCTCCTGGCAATGACTATATACACTTACATGTTATGCAAGAGGTCAGGCAGGATAATTTAGTGGGTTTTTTGTCTGTGTATCTGAATAGTAAGACTTAGGCAGGTTCTCCTCTCTCACAGGACCAGCTTCCTGTAACTACCAGTGAAGTTTACAATGCTGTAGCAGATTTCTGGAAACCTTGGCTAAGTGATGAAGCAGTCAATACCTTCAGAAAAGGTAAAGTATGGCAGTAATACATTGTGAAGCTAGGCCTTAGAGAAGTAACGTTTCTGTGGATTTGTCCTGTTTGTTTAACTAAGTCTCATAGGAGGAATCAGAACAATGGATTATCTGTAATGCTTCTCCTGGAAGAAGTTACTTATGTTTTTGAATGGCTATGCCTATATTCAGAATACATTTATTACTTTCTGATGCAATATTTATCACTTCCTGTAAGATGTACAGTGTTATTGACTTTGTACCAATGCATTTGAAATATCTTTCTGCTTTCGAGACCTCATCATACTTTTTAGATGAGGGTGTATGATGCACACAAAAACTTCACTTTGATGGGAAAAAGCTGTTAAAATATTTTTTCTGTTTTAATGTTATATGTATTTTGGAGCATATTGAATATGTGCATTTTTATTCAGTTTATGATAGCACATAGTTGTGGTGATTATACTGTTAATATTTGTGTCCAGCTTACTAAACTGGCAGAATATTGATATCCTAATTAGAATTTTTCTTTTTAGCGAAGGCCCGAAAAATTCAACCCAATTTCTGATCCACTCAAACATTAGGGATTTCGAAGTTTAATTTGTGTTTTTGTGTCCTGAACGAGAGCAAATCTGGATAAGAGTGGAAGTTGAAACTTGAATAAGGATAATAAAACTCAAAGAGGCAGACCTTAAGTTAATTTATCTTGTTTTACTTCTGTTGCCGTGGCTCCACTGAAGCCCATGAACTATGAACTTATACCGATTGAAGAAGCTCGGCATGCCATGGAGAATTTTGGGAGCAAGAATTGAAAAATGTGATCCTTACTTTTCATCATATCATGAGTCTGAAGTAAATTCACTTTCAAAGTACAAGGCTACTAAACTTAAACAGTTCTTCCTGAAGGAGCCTATATTTTTGCTGTATTTCAGGAAGTATGGACCTTTAACAACTACTGTATCTGTCAGTGTGGAAGAAATATCACAGGGCACTTCTTGCATGTCAGTTGGATAATTGCATCTAAATACTGTCAAATAAACACAAAGATAATACAGGCAAGAATTAATAAATAATTCAAGGTCAGCTTATAGTAAAATATGGCTGAAACCATTGATAATATGTTCTATTGTAGTAAGGTGACTGTGTGGCTTGAATAAGCATGATATTTTATTAGAAAGAGTAAGGCTGGGTATTTTGTCAGTGGTGTACTTTGATTGTAAAGCTGTGCTTTGAAGCCTTTAATTTGTCATATGATGTTGGTCTTATTTTCACAGGTGGCTTCTACACGCAGCTGTTTGAATCCAGTAACAGCTATCAACCACTCAGAATAATCAGTCTGAACACAAATTTATATTACAGCCCCAACAAGGTAACTGTGAATATCACTGACCCAGCCAACCAGTTTGCCTGGCTGGAGGGAATACTTGAAACTTCTTCACAAAAGAATGAAAAGGTAGGGATAAGGAACAGAACCTATCATTATTTGTTTCAAATCTGAAAAAAAAAAAAAAAGGAAGAAGTAGAGATAATGAAAGTATTAACATGCTTTTAGAAGAATAATTATGCTGCCAAAGATACTACAAAATCAAAATTTTATTTTTTAATAATTCTCCCTTTAATATTCACATTATATGCAACAACTAATAAACTAGCTGAATGAAGTTTCCCAAATTATACAGTAAAATACCTTTTCTTTCCTGCTGTGTAAAATATTGTAGAAGTCAGTTTCTGACCTTTTTATGCATAGCCTTTAATTTTAAAACATACGCTCTTGGCCTAAGACAAAGGCTAGCATATTTCATTTGCATTGTAATTCAATTAAAAGTATCAAAAATAGAAATTAGAAAAGAGTTTATCAGCCACAAAACTAAGCCAACCTGCAATAACTGCTGTGATTTGAGTGTTAGAATAACTTGTCTTGTAATAGACAGATTTTAAAGTGAAGGTTTAAATTGTTGGCTCCTGATAGATAGATAGATAGATAGATAGATAGATAGATAGATTGGTGGGTGTGGGGATTGGATCATCATCTGAGCAGAAGTGTTCAATTAGTAACGTGTTTACATTTTGCTACAGTGTTGCAATTTTAGAATATTATATGATCGTCAGGAGAAGGGAGAGATTTCCCTTCCTCAGGAAACCCTGCAGCATGTTAGTTGGTGTGTGCAGTTGACACTAAGTCTCTTACACAGAGGCGTTTTAACCAGTTTTCCATGTTTCTGGTGACTCTGATTCTCTGGTGCAGGCTCTGTAATACTCAAACGTAAATTTTTTCTTCGATTCCGTTGAGATGCCAAATTATTAGCCTTGCCCTAGGCAAACTTATTTTTTTCATTTGAAGTAATTGATAACATTTTCCTTATGCCTAAAATCATGCATAGATTTAGTGGAACATTTTTTTCTCCCCAATAATATACTAAACTAAATATTATGAACTTAAGCGATCTTACCGTACGGATTTTATATAAAAAACTGTCATGATTTACAGCTTTTAGAATGCCATTTCTAAGATAGCATTACTATGAAACTGTGGTAACCACATCTAGGTTACAGCTAAGATATTAAGTTTCAAATGAAGGGGCTAATTGTGCTTTCTGTATTTAATTCCTTAGGTGTATATAATAGGTCATGTCCCAGTAGGATACTTGCCATATGCAAGGAATACTACAGCGATCAGGGAGTATTACAATGAGAGACTGGTAAAGATTTTTCGCAAATACAGTAGTGTTATTGCGGGCCAGTTTTTTGGACATACACATAGAGATAGTATCATGGTCCTCCTGGATGAAGAAGGTAATGATGCTTGTTGACTCCTGAGCTTTTTCTTCCTGATTAAAAGCAAATTAATACTTTCTTGCATGTTCTTACTAGTCAGCCTGTGTTTTAAATAATTCAAAAAGGAAATTGGGAACTACTACTATTTAACTGCAAGAATTCAAGTCTCACACACTCCAATTTTATTTCCTAAGAGAATCTTGCAAGGGTGACTCTCTTTTTTTTTGTTGAAGTCAGAAGAGACTCCCCACGCTTCCTATTCTTTTTTTTAATGAATGCTTATGCCTAGGCAAGAATTTCTAGTCTTTCCTCTCTGCTCTCTCAGTGACATGGGCAAATTATACTAGCCAGTTGCTATTGTGTAATGTGTCAAAGGGAATGTTCTCAGGCCAGCTAGACATGCTCTATGTTCTTGTGTTTTCTGCATCATTACTGTGCCTCTCTGCTGAGTTTCCTGCTGCTTCAAAGTTAATTAAGATAAGGGTAAGCAGGAGGCAGGGGAAAGAAAGTCTTTGCCTGTTGCATCTCTTAGACCAGCTAATTTCCCTTCAAGAAAATCACCCACGTTGAAATTTTTGTTTATTGCTATGAAATCCCTTAGTTCTGAGCATGGGCATGGCCATATGGAGCACTCTAACATCTCTAACAGAACAACTCAAAAAAGTTTTGTCTGCACCATAGAACAGTAAGAGGTTCATTGCTTTGCTTTATGCAAAATACCCAAATGTTAATTGGCTCTTCATCTACGTTTTATATAAACTCATATGAGCAATGCCCAAAATGCTGACTAGGTAATACTATTCCAGATTTTTACCTTTTTACATTGTGTTAATCTCCAGTAAAAAAGAATCCAGCCCAGTGAAAGAACTGGCTTCTTTATTTTTTTTTAAATGATCCTCAATTCAGTCTTAAACCTATATTTTTTTACACTGTCCCATTTGTTAATGAAATTATCATGTCTAGAGCAAATTTCACTGAGGTCAGACTGATCTTGGTGTATGTCATTAAAGTTTGCATGTGCAAGTAACTACTTCCAAATTATTTTAGTAATTTTGCATCTTTTGACAAAATCTAAATAGTAATCAAATACACATTGTGTTTGTCTGTACAGTTTTAGACTGTCTTCTATTCCTGACATTTTCCTCTTGACAAAATTCCAGAATATTCAAGATAAATGCAATATTGCAGCCAAATCAGTGTACTGAAATAGAACTCAGTTGTATCTCCGGAAGAATCTACTGATTTCCAAACTTTTCCAAACTTCTGCCTGTATGTGGAGGCTGACCTTGTGATTTCATTGCTGTGATGCTGTCAGAAATGGGAATAGTTAGGGCTTCCTGCTCTTTCCACAGAGAACTTCTCAATGTACTCACCTGCATATTCTGTCTCAATAAAACCCACCTACATCCTAATGTTTCTGGTGCTGTAAAGGTCGGTGTTCACACAGCGGATGTTGGGCTAGTCAGGTTCAGGTAATGAAACAGACCCTGGTGTTTTTAATAACATCATAAATATATATAAAGTAACATGTAAAATACAGTATGGAAAGAGCAGCTAAAGGTTTTGAATATTTCTTTAGTAGAAATATACAAAATACAGAGACTTTACATATAGGGTACACCATTTTGCAATTTTGCACAGGTAGTTGAATTGGTTGGGAAGCCTCTAGTGTAGACAGGCTGAAGTGGTACACACTGGAGTGGGTACTGTGGTATTTCACACAGGTTTTGGTCTATCCACTGGAAGTACGGTAGTTCACAGTGATTTGGCTTTTTCAGGTGGAAAAATTGCTAATGTCTTTAAGCCAGTCACTCTTGTTTTTGCTGTGTTGGTACTCTACAAAACCATGTATTTGAAAAAAAAAAAAAGACTGAAATGAAACTGTCTCCTCAACTTCCCTTTCGCTGCAGAAAAGCCAGTCAATTCCATGTTTGTGGCACCTGCTGTAACCCCAGTGAAGGATGTATGGCAAATGGAGACCAATAACCCTGGTGTCAGATTGTATCAATATGATCTTTTTGACTATAGCTTGCTGGTAAGTAAAGATTTTAACGCATTGTTTAAGACTTTAAATATAGTATCAGTAAAAATTTCAGCAAAATGTCAGCCTTTGTATTATGGCGACTGGTGATGGAACTTTGATGCCTACTCTTAGGTTTTCTTCCTGGGAAAAGGAAAGGAAATCTGAAAGAGAATTTGGTTGGTCTTTCTCTGTCTGCAGAACTACCCAGTACTTTCTGCTCTGTATTGAATATTCTTATGATGTAGGAGCAAAGACAGTCAGAAATTTTCTGGGCAAAATCCTAAAACTATTTGCAGGGAGCTCTGCAAGGGTTAAAGAGGTTCACCTAAATCCTGGGCTTGTTTACATACCCATGTTGTTTGCTGGTGATAGCCTGAGTTTTGGGATGCAGCCCCTGAAATGCTTCTAAAGGGTGTAGAAGAGCTGATAAAGTAAGCACTTTGAACCATATAATGTCTTTTGTAATCATGAACCTTCCTATATAGAGTTTTTATAGGAAATTTATCTAACATAAATTTAGAAGGAAAATAAAATGTAGAAGGCTTCTACTTTGTAGTTTCATATAATTTTTGGAGATAAAGTGAATCCTGTGTAATTATTTTGGCTGTGAATGGTTTAGACTTTCACTCTGTAATCTAGGATAAAATCTTGACCCTGCCGAGTTCAGTGACAATGCACCCTGCAGCGTGATTGGGACTGGGATTTCTCTCTGGAGACCTATGCTAATTCAGTCTGCTCCTTTCTTGTGCAGATTTCACTCTTGCATCGACATCTCTCCTTCTCCTTAACTTCTCCCTGGGCCGTTCTTTACCTGTCCATTCTGCCCCTCAAGTAGTGTTCACAGAAAGGAACCTTCTGGCTCTCACCCTTTTGCCCCACTCCGAAGGCAGACATGAGGGTTGTGGACTTTGGACAGGAAAGACCTCTAACACTGCCACTGCTGCCTTTGTGGCTCCTTTTTCTTCTCCTCCCCATCCCCCCACCATTACTGCTCTGCAAGTACCAGCTTTGGGTGTAAGCCCAGCTCTTGGGGTAGGACGTGACCTTCTATTCACATGTGAATAATGAGGAGTGACAGCTTCCTAATCAATATATCACTCCAGAGACTTAATGAAGCAGGGAAGAAAGCAATACAGCAGTGCCTATTTTTNTTTTAACTGTAGGATCTTTGGCAGTTTTACTTGGACCTCAGAGACGCCAATGAGAAAAATGAATCAAACTGGAAATTAGAATACATCCTGACTAAAACTTATGGCATTGAAGACTTGAAGCCGGAAAGCCTATATGAAATGGCCAAGCAGTTGTCTATGCCACACAGCACACAGTTTGATCAGTATTACAGTAACTATATTGTGAGTTATGACAAAACTATTCTCTGTGAAGGGGGGTGCAAGACCTGCCAAATATGTGCAATCCAGTATTTAGATTACCCCTCATACAGCAATTGCATCAATCGGGAGGCAACATGGAAATGAAATCTCTGTGCAGTTAATGCAGATAGTGACTTCAGCCTGTGAGTTAAAGAACCTGTTTGTTCTTTCGCTCAAGCACTGACATGCTGACAGGGAGCCTGTGGGACTTCTCTGCATTTCAAGAGAGCAATAAAACTCCGTAGATCTTTCTTCTTCCAAACATGTTTTCCTTTACCATCTAAATAAAAGTTTATTGGCTATGTAATAGTGGCCAGATATTTCGCTGTTGTCTCAAGTGTCCTGTCCCCGCTGTAACAGGCATCCCAGTATGTGGGAATAGAAGTTACTCACTCAGGTCTTTATAAATCCAAGTCTTATTTCTCAGGGTGTGTAAACATAGGCAATACCATTTCAGGCATGGGATTTTTATGGGGGCAGGTTTCAACCATCTGCTGTCAAAATTTGCAAACTGAAGTCGGCAAAACCTGCATTTGCTGAGACTTGAGTGCAGTTATGTTGTTGATGCAATGCCAGTATTAGATACCTCCCTGTGCCAAGTTTTCCCTGCTAATCCCTCAAACCCACTTCTTCTTTGGGGCATTTTCTAATGCTGGCATAAAAGTGACTTAATGGAACACAAACCTCAATCTTGTAAATGCTTACTCTAATTTTTCAGAATGTGTATGTTCGCCCAGCATGGAGTGCTTTTTTCTTATGCTAGAACTATGTACATTGGTACAGCTATCAAGGAGTGTCCTGGTATGAGATTTTGCAGCAGACCATAAATCAGGTTTAAATTGATCAACATCAGTAATTGGACATAGGATATACATTCTCTGTGTGGCACAGGTAAACATGCACTTGTCATGCTGTTTCTTAGGTTTCCTTTTTTTCACAGAGCAGTCTAGTACTTAATATGAAGATTATCACATGTCCAAATTTACAATTGCAGAGATTGCTTCTCCCTCTTCTTATGGCTAAATATGTGCACAAGATGATGCTGCTAAGATGGCCCTTTATTTGGTGGATTTGTAACCAAGAAGGACCTTTACCCATTTTTCTGCCACATGAAGAGCTACACTTTCGGAAGCTTTGGTCAATAAAATACAACACAGATCCTGCTCTATATTATTCCTGAGAAAGCGAAGCTGTAGAAGTTGTTATGAGACAAATCCAATTGATGGGTTTTTATAATGAGATTAAAGCCTTTGTTGTAGCTTTTGAGGAACTTCCTGGATTTGTTTCCACCCAAGCCTGAAATATTTAGCAGAAAATTTTCAGATAAATTTTCTGAGCCTGTAGCATGCACAACTGTAATTCAGATACCTTAGATACCTCAGATTTGTCATGCATCAATCATCCACAGCAGAAATGGTTGGTTTGTTAAATTTCCATTCAGAAAAAAGTCTTCCAGGGCACGGCAGGCAGTCCTGTATTTTAAATTTCGGTGCTTGGAGAAGATATGGTGAACATGTAAACTCTTTAGAGCTATCTGCTCCGCCTGGCCTCAAATGGATGTGGATATGTAAATAACATAAATTAGCATGGGCACTGTACAGACTGTGAGTGTACAGACTGTGAGGAAGTGCCATAAAGTTTCCGTTCTGAAAGCTCGTGATTCCCGGTGTGTTGGATGTGTTCCTTGGTTGTGTTTCTCATGGGTGTGTTTATTAAAAAATGCCTGTTACCAGTACCAGTTTTCCAAGGGAAGCAAGCAGAGTTGTGGGTGGATAGCATAAGGGCAATTGGAGCTGGTAGGGATAGCTGAGCTTCCTCCAGTTTGCCAGATGGATTTTGTTCAGTTCAGGCTTGAGCTTTCAACCATGCGGGTTTGTTTCTGTGAGTTCTGTGTCTTCTGTTTGAGCTTAATACCTACAAGACATTCTGGAAACACTATAAAAATTATCTGGTTGTATTCTTCCATTACAGGCTTCTTTATTGCTAAACTTTACGGACACCTGGACCATATGATGATTTAGCAGGCACAGAATTCTAGGAAGAGGGCTATGCTGCTGATGGGATGTTGAACATCTTGCTTANTTTTTTTTTTTGTGTCTGTGTGTCAGTAGATGTTATTCAATGAACATGAACAAATGAATGCCTGTAAATGTCTGAACAGCAAGCTATGATCCAGGCATACCTTTGTTTTTTAATGTGGACTTCAATTGAAGCCAAGACTTGAATGGCACCAGCCAAGGTGTTTTTTGCTTCAGACAGAAGGTTATAGCCACCAGGGTTGCATTTAGCCATGGTATATCCCCCAAGATACATCCTGTCATGCAGGCTGGCCTTCTTTGCATTTTCTGTACATAACTGTAGCAATGCAAGTGCAAGCATAACTGGACAAGAAAGATACAGAAATATGTTGGACTGCATAGTCTTGTAACTCGGACATAAAGCACGGAGAGAGCTTCTAGAAAGGTTGCAGTTTAAAGTACATGAGATCAATCACATGAATAGCTTAGATACCTAGGCACCATGCCCCTCATGGGTATGAGGGGAAATAGAGGGAGACAGTGATGTTTTTGTTTTGGGTTCCTGCTTTATTCCTTCATGGATCTAGGAATATTCTATAAGAAAGTTATCCTGTGCTAATAGAAGTTTTGTAAGGATTCATGGAAAATGCCAAAGAAACATGAACTGATAAGGTAGCTGACTCCTGTAGACCAGATTCCCACTTCACTTTTCAGATGATATTTTATGGCCCCATCTTGAAATGAAGAATTAGGGGGAATATTTATAAGGCCACATTTCATAGAAAGAAAAATTACACCACCTAGTGGAATAAAAAGGTTTTAATTTATCTGCAGTTGAGGTACATAAACAAGGATCTCTCAAATATTCTAGGAATTAACTCCTAGCTTCTGAAGGTAACTAGTTTTCAAAGGAAGTACTGCTACTTCTTTGTAGCAGTGCTGTCATGTTGCACCCTTCTTCTGGGTATTAAATGGTTGCTGGCTTCTAGAGGCCATGTCACTTGATGGATCCTGAACCCTAGACAGGTACAGGTCTCAGCCCCATCCTGGGAAGAACTGAATCCTGTGGAAGCTTATGTCTATGCTAGCAGTGCTGCAGCCTAGCAGTAGTGCCTTCTTTAACAGGAGGGTTGGTACTGAAGAGCTGATCTGACTGCTGCACATTTCAGTAGCAGCTGAAGGATGCTAGATGTACCCTTGAAATGCAGCTGCCAGCTGTAGTTACATCTGAAAGAACACTCTCCAAGAGCACTCTGCAACATGAGTAAAGGCACTTCTGAAGATGATCAGTAAACTGTGTTCAAAGGTGTGCTTCTGATCTAAACCAGAGTGAAGGTGTATCCAGATGGACATGTTAATTGCTTTAGGTTGCATTCATTAGTGTCTGAGTGTGATCTCATCACTCCTATTGTTTTCAGTTGTCAGCCTGAAGAAATGAAATGACTGGAGGAGATGGGATTGGAGGATATGGGAGTAACATATTAGTAAAACTGATGAAGTAGGTAACCAAGAACATGTATCCTCTTGTGGTAAAATGGACAAATGATGAGTACATAGCATCTCCAAGGATAAGTATCTAGTTTAATGCTGTATCTAAGTTCCCTCCATGGAAAAAACAGTCTCAAGAAGGTGAGTTGTCACATTGGTCTAAGAATAAAGTAAACCTCGTGAAAGTCCCTCTCATGCCCATGAAAAAGTAACTATGACAATGACAATGAAGAAGGGAACTTTCAAGATTGCTTTCCTTCCTTATTTTCCAAAAGCTGAAGACTAGCTTCTATATGCTTACCACTAGAGCTTTCAACAAGAAGATACTGCTTTAGTTAATTAACTTGTTGTCTGTCAGCCCTAGCTTTGTTGTTCTGCTGGAGGAACATCCTACCTAGGAATTCGACCAGTTCAGTTATTTCCTGGTCTGCAAAGAACCCTAGTGTAAAATGAATGTTGTTTTCATACTGTGTGTGGAATATCACAACTGTAGGAACTAAAAAAAACCAAAAAAAACACCTAGAGAAAAAATAATCAAAAATTTAAAGTGCCCTATGTATACTTAATTAGCTTCTGGTGGTTGTGGGAATATTGAAGGCATGGTACTAAACACTGCTATTGTGCTACTGATCACTGTATGTGAATTCCTGATGAAGTAGGTATCAGGAGAGTGGTCACATGTAGGATGGAACATGCAGTAAATTGGTGGATGACTGAAAATACAACAAGGGAATCAATTAAAAAAATGTTGAAAGGAAAGCTACCGGAAATGTGGCAACTGCAGCCTCAAAGAATTAGTGAAGCAGGGGAAAGAGCACAGATATGCTTACAGATGTGGCCAAATTGCAGCTTCTCAAATTCAGCTTAAGTTGCCTTCAGTGGTAGAGCTGTATTTATAGACTGTCTAGAATATTGCTTCTATTATCTGCATTTGTATTGAATGTCATCAAATTTTATCTGAATCTACCTGTCAAATATGTTGATATGCTAATTACTGAAATATTCCCCCACCATGCCTTCCCACTTGCACTGGGTAAGAAAATTGGACACAGGTCTCATACCCTATAAACTCTTCGGTGGATTTGAAAGCAACCACTCAGACATCAGGAATAATTGAGCTGGAGAATTTGCAAATGTGGAGCTGAGCAGAAGAAGTTTCTCCCATCCTGAAAAGCATCCTGAGATTTCAGTATTCCCCACTGGAATAAAACCAAGACTGTGTCAAGGTTTTAGGTAGGAAGAGATGCCAAGTGGGGATTTGCACCTGAGCCTGTCACCTTCCCCCTCAAGCATTTGCTATTTATTGTCATGGTGTTGACTATGCTTTCTCCTTCTACCCTGGAACTAAACAACCTTCTAAATTAAAATTTTCATTGGGACTGTTACGTTTATATAAAAAATTCTGATAGTGATGCAGCATTTTCCACTGAAACTGTTAACCAATTCTCAAAACTTCTCTCACATGCTGTAATGTTTGACACCTTGCCTGTCCAACAGAGTACATGCCAATGGATGCCAATAAAGCTGCAGCAGCTTTATTAGTCCTGAATAGTTTAAGATTTTTGATAGTTTATGCAGATCAGATGATCAGCTGGTAAATACTGACTTTGGAGCACTGAAATTAGTGAAGTGATGAATTAATAAAGAAATGAATAATTCTACTTGAGATTCAGGAATGGGTTTTCAAATACACCTAAAAAGTATTTTGTGTGTGACATAATGCAGTCCTTCCTGGAACTGAATAAGCAGACTCAAGTAGCTTTTAAAGAGTATCTGTTATCTGTAATCAGTATACTGATTTCCTGGAATAATTCCCCTTGTAGCCCAGGGTGACATGATGACACAGCTGCCCTGTTTTCCCTTCCAAGTTAGCCTGGATGTTTGCCTGTATAATGTTGATTTATGTCATGCAGATACATACCAACAGACTTAAGTGTACAAACCCAAATGAATTATGCTCCGAGATGTTCTGGTTTGATGTTTGTTGACTATAGATGGAACACCCTAATACAGTGTTTCTAAGGAGGTGAGGCACTCTGCATCTTGTGGATTGGAGTTTGCAAGACAATTTAGGCATGCCTAAGGCTGCTAAAGAATAGCAGTTTATCTATGATCTTATATAAGCTTTGAAACCTAAATCTCCAGTATTCAGTCTAGCAGGATCTTCCTTCAAGTGGGGGTGGTGATACAAGCCTGTGGTTGTGTCACTCAAAATATATGCAGAAAGACTCTTCTTCCAGATGGGTAGAGTGCCTTAAAACACTTGCATGCTGCTCTGGCCTTATATGCTTTATAAAATGGGAAGCATCCATTTTTAAACACATTCGAAAACATTCCCTGGCCAACTTCTCATTCCAATTTTTTGGACATTTTAGGCAGAACTTGTCTGATATATTAGAACACTTTACACCTACAAAAGCTGCCATCTGCCACAGAGCCAGCTGAAACTTGAGACCTTGGTAAAATATCATGCTAAAAGATTCTGAGGTTGTTGCAGCTGATTGCAATGAAGTGTGCATTCTTACCTACTCTTAACTGAGTCACTGCAAAGAACATTTAACTTAGTCTCTCACAAGAGGGGATATTTGATGTTGTTTTTACATCAATCTAGCTGAAACCTTCCAGCATTTCTAACACACTTTGTTGGTAGCTAACAAGACATGTTTCAAGCTGTCTGTTCTTAACAAAGTCTCCTCATTTGTTGTTCTGGTTTTGTTTTTTAAATCTAATTGAAAGTATTTATACAGAGCTTGAAATTCTAGACAGGCACAGGATTTGCTCAGAATAATTGCCAGTGTACAATGGAGGACTTTTCTATAGTGTTTGTTTTTTGTTTTTTTTTTAATATTTCCCCTCCTCCAATCCCCTGGCCAAAGTAAATTTCTGCTAAGCAATGTCAAAAAACCATAGCAACTATCTTGTGACAGAGCTGAGGAGGTTTTGTTCTGCAGAGGACCTATTAATCACTGCATTGCCCCCAGCCCACAGTTTCATCCAATGCGATGCTGGGAATTTTTTGCTGAAAACGGTTGCTAAATATTTGTATGGGTGAAGAGCTCCCCTCAAAGTGACCCACGGGAGGAAGTGGAGTGTGTTACTTGTAGTGGTGAGACTCTAGGGATGGATGGAGGGGTTCCTGTCAGCAGGAAACAGGAGTTTTCCCTTCAGTCTGGTCAGGGGAAGGAGGGTTAGAAGCAGGGAGTTTGCCGGGGGAGTGGGTCAGAGGCAGGCTGGTGCGGCAGCAGGGCAGAGCAGAACACTCACACTCGGCTCGTCAGGGCATTTCTTCCGCAGTTCTCCATCCAGTGCGGGTGCTGGAGCTGGACTGCTGCTCAGGAGGTGCCACTGCTCATGGCAGGAACATGAGCTCCCTGCTGAGGGAGGGTGGCCTCCACCCTCTCCTAAGCCTGTGCCTCTACTCAGGATTTTAAAGTCACCTCTCTAAGGCCCCAGGTTTTTCCCTGTCAGAGAATCATTGAATGGTTTAGCTGGAAGCTTAAAGATCATCTAGTTCCAATCCCCCTGTCACAGTCAGGGACAACTTCTACTAGACCACGTGGTTCAAAACCCCATCCAACCTGGCCTTGAACATTTCCAGAGATGGGGCATCCACAGCTTCTCTGGGCAACCTTCTCTGTCACCCAGTCATATTTCCTCTTTTATTTAATTGCTAAATGTCAGTTATTGCGTGTTATTTTTTTTTGCATAGTATCAGTTCAAGTTTTCACTGGACTTCAGGATTCAGAATATCCTGCAATTAAGGTTTGATCCATTGAAACAGTCAAAAAATTCCCACTCACTCACTCACTGCATTTACTTTCTTACTTAGTCCATAAGACCTTATAGCTGCAGCAGAAATCCATCCCACTAGAGTTTGTATTGAATATATTAGCTGCACTGATACAAACAGTGTCATAGTGCCGTGAATGACTTTTGAAACTTAGAATCCAGAAAATCAGCAATTGGGAAATCTGAATATGGCTCTCCTGTATCCCAACTGTCAATATTTACTGTGCATACACACACAATAAAATCCTTTCAACTCTTACCGTATTTGCTACTTTCACTTACAGAAAAGAAATTGCCGTGTGAGCAGCTGGATAGAGGCAAATGTGGTTGTTGTTATGGAAGAGGGGTGGCCCTCAGCTTCTGGAGTGCCTTTTGGATGGAAAATAGGATCCTGTCTTGCCTAATGATTTATGTGAAAACATGTCAGTGCTTCTCAATGCCTCTGAGGGGATGTTTTCCCACAGAAATTTGCATATTTGCCCTAGTGTTGTCTTCACGTCTTTTCACCGGGCCACGTTTTGCTGCCACTTCTCTTCAGGGGACAAAGATAGTATTAACAGTCGGGGCCTCATGGTGTGCCATTTCCTTGCAGATACGTTGATTCCCTTTTAAGGCCCCTAACTGCATTCCGGGTCTCTTTGCTTTGCTTTCCCTCCCAAAGGAGAGCTAAGGCCATTTGACAGAGACCTGCCCCTTCTCCTCTAAGCTGGGGTAAGTCATACCATGACCAGGGGAGGTGAAAATCTCTTGCTTCAACTGCAGTTGCACAACTTTTATCACACTGCTGCTAAACAAAACCTCATAATAGGTTTGGGGTCTTTTTGGCTCTGTCTCTGGTACCCCTTTTCTTAGTTTTTTTTTTTTTTTTTCAGGTGATAATTTTTTCTTAACACTTTGTGTGTAGGTGTGGTGACAGAGCAGTGTCCTGTGCTTAAACTGCAAAGGGTTAACTCTGTGTTGTGTACTTCATGATCAGCTTGAAGAATCACACATTTCCTTTGTTTATGTATAAGACCCACCTCTCAGCTTATGCCAGCCTAAGGAGTTTAGCCTCCTCTTCTAAATTCGACTTTGGGAGTTTTTGTTTGTTCACATACATGAACAATGAGAGTGCACTCTTGAAGACAGTTTGAAAAAGAAAGCAAGGTGTGGTGAAAAATGTGAATTAGCCAGTGCTAATTGGTTAGGCTGACACCTAGGTTGGAATGTTTAGAGTCTGGTGCAACTCCAGTGAGATTAGGATGAAGTCTGCATCTACATCATCTACATAATTTAACCCAGGATATGAGAAAGCAAATAATACGTAGACTGAAAACTATGTTTTCCAATAATTTGTTAGGTGAAAAAAGCCTTCAATGTACATGCCAAATATAGAACTAGAAGTAGCAATTATATTTTAAACTTTCTTATTGTGTAGCTAGACAGGTCCTATACTTGTTAAATTCATTGCTTCATTCAGTGCCTTCAATTGTGGTTTTTAGTGTCTGGCCAACTTTTATTTCAAGAATATCCTTTTATTTTTGCCTTTCTGAACTTAGTGAGACTGTGAGACTTTTTCACCTACTGGTATGCAAAATGATAAACCATTGAATTTAGCGGTCAGGGAGTAGATTCTAAACTTTATATATACTATATGCAGTGCATGTAAAAGAAGGAAAAATTCCTTCTATTTTCCAGTGCAGGTCTTCAGGTGCTCAGAATCAGTAATAATTTTGGTTTCCTTATACAGCTGTTACAAATTACCTGATCTCATTATTTTACACTCACACTCCTTATTCTGCCTTCATCCCTCTCCCAGTTATGAATTACTAGCATTATGAAGGAGGCACACTCTTTGTTTTGTTGAATGTTGTAAAATATTCACTAGAATCATATAAGAATTTGTTCTGCTGCTGGCAGAAAGCAGCTCTATAAACAATGTGCTCCTTTGTTTGCCTGAAGCATAGTAACTAATGGATTATGTGTAACAGCCATCTATAGGGCTTTTATTTCATCTCCATTCAGGCTCTGCGTGTTTTGCACTGCCTTTAATGAGGCTGCCTGAACTATGGTAACCCCGAGGTACATTTGTAAGCAAGAGATATTGGATGAATCAGCCCCTTCCAGGACTGCATTATGAGGTGATCTGCTTTCATTACAGGATTTATTTTATAGGTGGTAGACCTCAGCGAGAGGATGCGGCAGGCACAAGCAGCACTTATCCGCTCTGTAAGGCTGAGTTCAGGGTCTGCATGAATGTGAATCTGCTTTCCCACAGTCAGATCTTTCGTTGCATGGCTTGAAACACAACCATTTTTGTGCATGACCTCTCCTTTGCTTCACTTCTGCTTCAGACTCATACTGGAATGATTGATAGTCCTTTATAAAATACTCCATAAAGAACTATTTTTCTTCCCCAGGAGCATGAAAGCCTGGGTCCCCATACACATAACAAGTACAAAACCCAGCATCTCACAGCAGAATGAAAAGCCTCTTCTGCTTTCTGCCTTTCTGAAGTGTGAAGGTTTCCCCTTGGAACTGGAAAGTTTATTCCCTACAATAGAGCTCTCTGTTGTCAAAACCGACCATATTCATATTCATATAAGTACAGATAGATGGCTCCTTTTTTCTCTCTGGAGGCCTATATAGCTTTTATTTATTTTTTTCCCTTTTTTTTTTTTTTTTTTAAACATAATTTATGAGTTTTACCAAAGCGATCCATGATTCTCAAGTGGCATGGTGCCCTAGTTATCTTTTGTGGTTTGTTTGAATATTTTCACTACCTTCTGTTTGTTCTGCTGCTCTTCAGTCACTATCAGTATCAACACTGGATAGTTTTTGCCTAGGAAATACTGATGCAATACAATTGTAAGCATTATAACAAAGTAGATAAAACCAAAGCCACATGCTTTGTTCACAGGCCTCACCTTCCTCTTTCTAGACATATTTTTTGTATTTTGCCTGAAATGTTTAGATGTTAAAAATTATAGCTCAAGCAATTCTTGACTTTGCTTAGAGGACCCAGGAAAAAACAGGAAGCAGTTGGAGAAATACAAGAGATCATAGACTTACAGAATGTTTTATATTGGAAGGAACCTTGAAGATCATTAGCTCTACCCCTCTACAGTGGGCAGGGATATGTTCCACGAGATCAGGTTGCTCAAAGCCCCATCCAACCAGGCGTTGAACACTTCCAAGGATGGGGCATCCATATCCAGAAGCCATTGCTTTGGATAACCCCCAGAACAGCACTAGCCTTTAAGAAATCACTGTTGTTAGGTTTTTTTAAGATTTCATGGTTGAAAGGTGACTTTGGCATGGAATGACTGGCAGTAAGGTAAAATCAGGTTGAACTGTGAATTGCCAAGTCAAAATGAGACTCCTAACAGCACAAGACTGCAAGTAACACCTTGTGTGAATTTTAGTCTTTGCTAGAGAGTAGAGCACTGAGATGAAAAGTACCATGAAGAAAAAGGGAGAGGTCATACAACATATCTTGTTATTATAGGAAAAGAAAACAGCCTAATGATAAAGACTAATTATCAAAGAAAACTGCTTGGGGGAAGACTTTGAAATTTTCTAGAATGTGACTTGTTTAGTTTTTTTTTTTTCTTTCAATAACAAATCAACCCCAAACACTCCTCTCCCCAACTCTGTTTTCTGTAAAAACATACAGTGGCAGGCACAGGGAATTCATCAGCTATTGTTGATTTTACTTTTTAATACAGAAATCCTTTCCAGTTTCCAAGCACTTTTAATGTCTGATTTTACTAGTGTAATTGTAGCCCCTCTCCTGCATACACTTCCTGCTGTCATAAACATCTTTGTATGTGCATGTATGAGATCCAGCAAGGTAAAGAGACAGACCCTAAATGTCCTGGTGGGTGCATGGGTTTGCTGTAAGTCTCAGTTTTGGCACCATCATTTTTATGTGTCAGTCTCCAAATGCCAATGAGAGACTGAACTGCCCATAAGACTTCTGATCTCCCAAATGAAAACGTTCATTACACTTTTTATGCATGCACTGTATGGCATTGAGCTCAAGAAACAGGCAGCACCTGCATACACTTGAGAAATGGTCTGTAGCAGAAAGAAAATTGCAAATGTATTGTGAAGCACTTAAAAGGTCTGGTGACAAACTTGGGGGGAGGGCTTTTTTTGATGAATATTTGTGTTGCTGGGTGATAAACAGGACTTTACAGTTTATTTATTCTTTATGTTTTAATGAGTATAAAGGCATGCGGGTTAGCTACCTGGGCACTTATTTTCTTTATAATTAAAAATTAATTAATTTGTAATCTATAATTAGGCTGAATTTAAACACAGCATGTTTCAAACTCTAGGCTCTGGGGTATGTAAAACTGCTTGCTGTCTGCCACCTCTTACTAAAGTTTAAATGATACCACAATGTCTTGGGAAGTTGCATTTGAAAAGTAAATTGACTGGTACTTTGGAAGTTGATCCAATTTTAAGGTGAGAGATGTTTCAGATAACATGGAATGCCTAATTCCTCCCACTCATCCTCCTCCTCTTTCACTTAGGTCTAATACTTTCTCAGAAAAATTTGGCTATGTGCTTTCAGTGTCTTGCCCCTCTGAAAACAAGCTGCGGACTTCCAGTGCTTTTCATTCCCCGTGGATCTCTCAAGAGGCTGTAAGTACTGTAGACACAAGTATTTGAATGTGTCCCCCCAGGAGTCAGTCTTCAATAGGCAGAGTGAAGGCAGAATGAAGACTGAAAAAGCAGAGCTAGTTAACAAGTTTGTTGTTTAGTAAGGAGTAATCCTGTATTTACTGCTTTCTACTGTGAAGAAAACCCAAATATTTGAGGGTTTGCATTCTGTGTTGGGTGTCCGGCAAGATCACACAACAAGCCTGAGAATCATTCATTGTCTTTCTGTGGTAACCTACCTGTAGTTATAATAATGTAACTTATTTTCAAAAGTAAAACTGGAAAGCTGACAAACAATCACCAAAGGATTGACTAAGGATTCTTTTTATCCCATTGAAAATAATAAATTTATGCAAAATGAAATTTAAAAAATGACCAAAAAAAAAAAAAAAAAGCAAACTGGTTTTAAACCTACTGCCTTAATGCTTCCGTTTAAATGTATGCTAGTAGACATTTAGCTTACTAATTGCCCAACAAGGAACTGTGCAACAGTTGCAGAGATAAACTGCCTTCGGTTATCTGACATCATGGACCGTCTTTTGTGCTGATCTGTATGTCAGTGTATCTGCCGCTGGAGGCAATGAGGCTATGCTGATTTACATCACTAGAGATCTGCGAAACGAAAACAAACTTGGTTTTCTTCTTTCTGCGCTTACTCCCCCAGCCAGCCCCAATTTCACAAAATCGCGTTCCACCAGCTAATAATGATCGCCATCATCATCATCATATCCGCAGCCCCAGGCAGGCTTCCCTGCGTGAGCCAGGAAGCGTGCGAGCTCCGGGCAGGCGTTCGGGCGAGGGCTGGGAGCCATCCCTGTGCCGAGGGGGAGATCCCCTTCCCCTTCACGCTTGGCTGGCACTTCGCTCGCCGCTGAATGCTCCCCCCTCGGAGCCTTTGTGCGGCGGCGGGGGCCGAGGTGTGAGGCGGCTGCCAGGCGATGGCCACGCCATGCCTGGACAGAGCATGACCAGTTTGGCTGCAGCCACTCACCGCCGGGCTTCTCGTTACATCACCATCAGCCCATGGCTCGGCGAGACGGAGCCAAACAGGCTCCTCGTTGTTTTTACTCTTTTCACGGACAAGAAGAAAGCCTGGGAAAAGAGCAGGGATCCCAGACCTTCCTTGAGAACAGCCGAATATTGTCTGCATGGTAATGAAGGGAACAAAACCGCAAACACACAGAGCTCTCTCCGCCGGCAAGCCGGGGCACACAAAAGCAGGGTGTGTAATCGGAAGGACTGGGCGAGGGCAGCACAGTGTGCGGAGGAAATAACCTCCAGTAACCCCCAGCACAGAGCCCGCTGCGGCTCCTGGGAAGACCAAGCACTTCCCTTTATCCTGTTTTTCATGGCAATGTCCTAACAATTGATTTGGAGAGTCTGTGTCAATATGGTAGCACAGCAGCCAGATCTCTTTCAAAAAAAATATTGTAACACATGGTGTGCATTTGTGATTCCAGTTTTCTATTACACCCACAAAGTCAAGATGAGTACATTCGCACAGCTCGTCCTTGTTTTTGCAAGCTCCTGCTATTTTCTTAAGAGAAAGTGATTCCTTCTTTGCTCTGTTTTGAAATTCAAAAGAAGCTTAACTTTTCTGATTGCAATGTGGTTTTCATTGTTGCTTCTTTCAAAGCTGGAAAAATGGATTCACATTGTATATATTTTGGACACCGTAAGTACCTGAAGCATTTCCATCTGTTGGGGACAGGTCCAGCTTCTGTGAAAATTCTGTTTCTCACAGAAATCCATCTCTTGGCAGCCAGGCATAGTGTCCCTATGGAGAAACACGGTTGTCATGGGAAACTGCGATCATGGAGAGAAAAACAAGTTCTGTGGGCCATTAGGGGACTTGTCTCTCTGTACCATGAAGGCAGGCAGTAAGTTTGTCCTTCTCTGGAAACCAGAGCAGAGCTTGGCCATAGGGTGGTGAGCTCTTGGAGAACTTTTGCTGTTGGACTCTTCCACCGCACCTCTGCAGGGGCTGAGGTCTTCTAGGACTCCCCAGGCAAGCATTCTCCTCCATGCCTCACTTTGTTCCCTGGTTCTGTTTCTGCTGCATGTGATACTCCTTCTAAAATGTCAGTAAGGAGGATGTAATCCAGATGGCTAGAGGAACCACTTTTACTCTGGAGCATCTGTTGGAGTTGTTAAATGAAAACTATGATGCAGAGTTGGATGTATATTAAAATGAAGCCCTAGGATGTGTTACATATGTATTCATCGCATACAAGACATCCATCAACTCAAGAGTTTCAGGGCTGCCTAACAGTCTTCCTCTGATATCTCCGTTCCATCTTTTTAATCTTATCTTTTTGATCAGGGTTGACCAGAACTGTGGGCCAGAACTGTATCAGTGACCTGTAGAGTGGCATTCATACCTCTCCATCTCTGTTAGAATTTATTTTCCTTGTGTGCACTGCATACCATCGGCTCATAAATCTCCTGTGATTGACCAACACACCCAGGTTTACTCCTGCTTTATTACATGTGTCATAGTATGAAAGATAGAAAGAAAGGTCTCTAGAAAAATACAGAACTTGTACTTTGCTGAAGTGTTGAATGCTGTTCATAAAGCCTTCCTGATCTCTGCAGTGATAAATTCATCCACCAGTGCATGAGATCTGATTATAGTCTTGCACCATTACAAACGTTACCACTGGTTACAGAATTATCCACTAATTAAAAAGAAGTTGCTGTAATTATAAGAGTCTTCATTCAGATGTGAATGTACAAAGAAAGACCTCAGTTCATGTTCTTAGTTGTGATAGACAGTTGTGACTCTGACAGGCAGAAAATGGGAAGAATTGTCTCAGCTTCATACGCTACTGTGAGCTTGATGGTAATTAATTATGTAAATAGTTGCGTGTTGTTCATTTCTGTCGACAAAACACACATGCACATGAAGATGAATCATTGCTTCCCATAAGGAGCTAACAAGTAAGCTTTCAAATAGTCTTGCAGGAGATTGCTTGACAGTGCAGTAATGGTTGAAGTCCATTGTCCAAACTGACGCTATCCAAGAACTGTGTCACTTCTTTAGTGGTATTGGCCCAGAGAGAACAAGGATCTTATAACCATATTTTTTTAACCTATAACTTAATTTGATTGACTAGAGACAAATAAAACTCATGTCTAAACACACTACTCTTGTTCAGACCACGTTTACTTCTCTCAGAGTCCAGCATACTCTTAGAAAACTATTGACAGGGATGTATTTTTCCTTACTTGACTAAAAGATGATAAAGTACAAAAGCAAAGCTCGGCTTCAGCAGCTTTTCCCAACAGTTAAGGAAGCAGTTCAAGCAGCTAAAACAGGCTGTATCAGAGCTTATTTTTCATTCAAGATGTGTTCATGCTGAGCCTGAAATCATTGCAAGCCAATTTACATGTTGGAGAAAGCACTGCTTCAGCTTTCGGATCCATGTATAACTCTTTAGTGCCCTCCCCTGTCCCAGTTTGGAAATGCCTACGTTTGGTAGGGAAACTTTAAATGTGGTTGAAAAAATAATATTGTGATTTTATTACTAAATTGAAATATTACTGTTGTCTGTTTTATCTCTCAAATAAATCTGTTTTTCTTAAAAGTGGGGAAGGGGGCGTTTCACTTATCTAGGGAACATGAAAACAAAACTACCAAAGGACTGTGCATGTGCCATGTTTTTGTTTTACATATTGTTTTCTGGGGTCATAATGATATTGAATTCTCAGTGAAGTGTGTCAGAGATGCAAGTGGAAAAAAATTAACAGAAAAAAGTTAAAAGTAAAACTTACCACTTTCTAGGTCAGTCAGATATTCTTCCATCTGGGTCATTTATCATTGAACATAATGTGCATTTCTCCTGGAAGAAAGGGAGGACAGGTGTGCTATGTGTGCTATCTAAACCAACACATTACTCAAAGAAAGAATGAACGTAAAGGTGGTGGAGCCAATGTACAGGAGAATGAAGTCAAATAATGACCAAGTGTGCAGATGCAGGAGACACACCTCATCCACACTTTTAGATGGCTTAACTGGCCCTGTGGAAAGCCAGAGCAGCATCTCCATAGCCCCCCTGCCCTGGGGCTCACTGCAGCCTCACTGCGTGTCACTGTGTGCCAGTCCCATGCAAGAGCAAGAAGTTTTGATGCGCAGTCAAGAGACTCAGATTTCCTTGGACTTTTGGGAGATGTTATGTGAAATAGCTGTGGTCCTTGCTTGGAACAGGATTGTTGCTTCACAACCTTGGACCGGTGCTTCTGTAGTATTTCCTTACACAATATCTATCTCATTTCCTTCCTAGTAAAGAGCAATGTCCCCAAATGTTACTCTCTCATCTGTCTGTCACATACTCCCTGCAGGAATGGGAATTCATTGATAAATTAGATTGCCACGTTCCTGTCTGTCCTTTCTGCTTGGTGATATGTAACTTTTGTAGCTTTGATGAGCATGTAACCAACACTGATATGAGAAGTATCAATACAAGCAGGATGAAGGTGGTTTTGTGGGTTTTGTGGGGGTTTGTTTGTTTGTTTATTTGTTTTGTGGGTGTTTTGTTGTTGTTTGTTTTGGGTTTTTAAAAAATCTTATTTCATCACAATTTTCTGGGTTAATTCTGTGATTGCAATTTTTTGGGAGAGAGAGAAATTCAAGTCCTGCTTTCCACCAGTTTCCTTCTGCCATGCAGTGTGTGCTAAAATAAGAGTCTGTCCATCTGTCTTCCTGTGGTACACAGGTACTTTTTGCATGACTAAAATTGGATCTAATGTCCCTCAAGACATTTATATGGGTTAGCTTGTCTTAATATGCTTTACAACCAAGTAAATGGAAGAAAGAGACAGTAACTAGAATATGTAGGTCAAAGATTTCTTCATCCTTCAGATAATCCAGTTATTTCAAAAAGTAGCAGGAAGTAATCCTAAAAGCTGAGCTTATCCAAATCAATTATAAACATGGCTTTGAAATCCCTCATGAGTTTTATTTTAAATTTCAAAATAGTTTTGTAAATATTTTTGTAAATAATGTGTGTCTCAGTTGAAACCCAACAAAAAGCTTATTAGTTTGCTGTTCACTTTAGGATTAAGGCTTCAAGACCTTCATATGCACTGCAGACATACTCACAGACATCTAGATAGATGTCTGCCCACAGTGGTTCAAAACTAAAAGAAAGGAGGAGTGGATTCTCTGCCCAGATATGGCTAATTAGGAAAGGGGTGTGGGGGATGTATTATTACAAAACGAAACCAGTATTTCAGAAATGCAGTATGAAAGACAAGTAAGACCATGTTTCAAGGTCTTGCTAAGCATTAATCCATACTGTTGTTTGTTGTATATTGCACAGCATTCACCCACTGACAGGATTTCCAAAGGCAGCACTACTGTGATCCGTCCCTCCTCCAGCACCCAGCTTATCCTGTTGTGCTGTCTGCCCGTGCCGACTCCTGAGCCAATTCCTTTTCTGTCACTGCACCTCTGTGAAGCTGAAGCACTAAAACATATGAGAACTATTATGCTGCTGTTTCTTTATCTCCAAAGACCAGAATAATTTATCTTCATCTGCCTTTTGCTGAAATAGATGTTGGGGCACAGGCCTGTATATGGCTGCTGTCCGCAGCAATGAGAATTTTTGTAGCTGTTGCTGTGTTCAAAACCAGGATGTTGATATAGTTGGCTAAATGTCATTAAATGCTTCTAGGTTTAACAAAACGTTTCTGTGAAGGATAAAGGTAAGAAAAGATTATGCTTCTGTGGGTATTCAGAGAACTGAAATGAAAACAGTTTCTTTCTAAAATAGACACAGCACAAATAGGTTTTGCAATATGATGATTTTCAAATCTGTGGGATGCAGAATGACAGAAATAACCAAGAGAAAAGTCTACAAAAGACAATTATAAACAGGCATGGGTGAAAACAGAGAGAGAATTCTAAGTGTTGTTCAAAAGGGATGATCTTTACCTGTGTGCTGAGAAACCTGCCCTTGTTTATTTTCTCTTGCACTGAGGAAAGGTGACTTTGAACACTTTTTGTAATAAGCTAATTTATATCCAAGGTATGTTCGTTTCTGGCAGTTTCTCCTGCATTTGAAATAACTCACAAGACCCCAGATGCTTGGCTCTCTGCTCAGGCCAGAAAGAGGTAACATAATCTTTCCTTTGAAAGAGAAATTGGTTACAATTCTATATTTATCCTGAAATAATGTGAATTGTGTAGTATTAGTGTTCCTTACCAAGCTGGAGTAAGTTTCTCTACTGCCAGATAAGTGCATGGCAAGCAGTAAACCAGTCCATTGCCTGCACCTCACCAGAGTATCAGCACACAGAAATCAGAATCACACCTATTACACTTTCCAACTCTGCCTGAAAAGCAGGAAAGATTAGCCAGAAGCTCTCAGCAGATGACTATGATGTATTTGAAGGCAGTGTAGAAAATATTGTAGATTTCTAAGTGTGCAAATATCTTGCTGCTATGATTTACAAATTAGATTCCTCAATTCTCCTGGGAACAGGTGTATTTCCAACTGTAGCGTTCTTAGACAGGCTATCCTGCTTCTACAGTCTCTTTGAATTTTTAGCAGGAACAAGTTCTCATATCATAGTTGATATATATTGGCAAAATGCAGCTTTACTTTTTTTTCTGTCAAGAAGTGTTTTTGACTTGGGCTGCAGCCTGAAGCTAGGAAATTTCACACAGGAGCTTGAACAAAACTAATGTACTGATGTTCAGCACTGGTTGTGAAAGGGTTAGGATCTCTCAGTTGCTAAATTTTTCTGCTTTGCTCAGAATTTTTCTCTTCTAGAAGAAAGATACTATTTTTGAACCACATGCTTGGGAAACCCCGAACTTACTTTCCCAAGGCAGAAGTCCCTAAAGGTCTTTGATAACATCCAAATCAAAGCTTGCTCTCAAATGTGGTCTATTTCCCGTTCATCATTTGCCATTTGTGTAGTTGCCATCAGCTGAAACTGCCAGCTCTTTGGAATGCTGAGCTGCTCTTCCTCACAAAGGTGTAGAGCTTAATGCCATGAACTTTGTTTCAGCCTTCCTTTTCTAGGGAAGACAGCTCTTCACTTTTTCAGGTGACACTGTTTCTTGTCCTAAATTATTGACTAATGGTATATTCAACAACAGAAATGCAAACTAACTAGTTGCATGTTAGATTAAATATAACTGTGTTCTTGTTTTAGGGCTACTAACTCTTCTAGTTTCTGAACTCTGAAAAATTTCTGTGTTTTATGTTGCATTCCTGAGGCAAAAATACCTTTACACCAGATATAAGCAATTCTTTCTCCTCAAAGCTGCAAAAGTTCATGAAGGGTAAACATTTAGTGTGAAGAGATCTCTGTTTTTTACATGCATAAATCAGGCTATCTAGTAAAATTTAATTAAATATATTTGAAATTTATATTAATTAGGTATATTTGGCGTGTGTTTCAAGTGTTGTGCCACCGAAGGACATCAGAACAGCAAGGAGGTAGCCAGGCTGCCAGGAGTGATGGTGATTGACATATTCATTGGATTCAGTGAGGTTAAAATGAAACCATTTTAGTTCAATACAACCCAGAGCTCTTGCCAAATCTCAAAAAGAATAAACTGCAAGCTGTCTTTTGGACACAAAAATAGCTGTAATCTTTCTTTGAGTTTTAAGACTATCTGCACTATAAGAGGCATTTGAAGACATCTAGTTGTTTGCTTAACTATTCACTGTTATTTTTCTCCTTTTCACTCAGGCTCTGGGTATTTTTTCTAACCTTTTCTCCAACAGATTTCAAATCTCTTAACAACAAATCACGTCTCTGATGTCTTCTTCTGATTATTTCTTCTATTTCCTGTAGATGACATTTTTCACCACCATCAAGTTTTGCCTTTGAGAGCAGTGGTTTCTTACTTTCAAACAATTTCCTTGATGTATTTTACTTTCTGTTGCGTAGCTTTGGCCAGAATTTCTGGGGCTTGCTGAATTTTCCTCTCAGCTATATTTAGCAGCATACTTATATGTTTTCTCATCCTCATTCTCTTCTGCTCTAAATTTGGCCATAGAATTTCATTCTTCTTCCTTCAAAGCTTTTTCGTTTTGATTCCCTAATCCATTCCTCCATCAGCTGATCCAGGATTTCTTGAGATCTTTGAAGCTTTTGTTCTGTAGCAAATCCTTTGCTAAATCTTATCAGCTTTGACCTGGTGATTAACTCACTTCAGGTGCCTATGTCCTGTCTCTTTGTTCTGGATCAACTCTTTTCTCTTCTTCTTCCTTTCAGTTTCTGTCAAAGACCTTTTCTCAAAAGCCCATGAAGCCTTGCATCTGAGCAGATTATGGTTCAGGTCTGTAGTATCCTCCTCCATGATCTGCTTCTTTCTCAGATGCTTTTCATGGAAACATTTCCTGTTCTCATCTTAGAGCTTTCCTCTTTTAAGTTTTGCCTTGTGCTTTGTTTCTTTCTCCTGTGCCAGTCTTTGTCATCTCATCTCTTGTAAGGCTGTTTCTTTCAGCCTGGCCTCCAGAAAGTCACTCTCTGTTCAGACTATTGCCACTCCTCTGGGCTTTGCCCAGCAGCTGCCATCTTCTTTCTCTTTCTCTTTCTCTTTCTCTCTTCCTCTCTCTCTTTCTCTTTCTCCCTCCCCCCCACTCTCCCTTCCTCCCTTCCTTCTTTCCTCCCTCACTCCCTCCCTTCCTCCTTTCCTCCCTCCCTGCTTCCCTCCCATAGGATCAAGTGGCATAGTCTTCTCGGGGACAGTTTTCTCTTAAACCCCCACTGAAAGAAGCTGTGGTTTTTGTTAGTCTTATAAGTGAATTTTAGCTGGTTTTAACGAGAAACACTTTATTTTCAATATTACTGCAATATGGGGATTTTAGTCAGTTTTTTATACTCTGATAATCAATGTATTATAAAAATTTTCTTCAATTTATTAACTTTATTTCCTTTCTTTCTCAACATAAGCTCTATCTGGTGGCTGAAGAGTATCCATTGGACATGTTCTTAAACTTGTCCTCAGCATTAAATAAATACTGCATACTCTTTTAGATGCTTTGGTGTTAGTTTTCTTAGGTAATTCTCCATTGTTTAAAATTCGACTCAGAAATATTGATTATTTCAGTAGTCTAATACAGTTTCTTTGCTCCTTCGGTTTTTTTAAATGTGAAGAAAACTCCCTAAAACTGTGAGTGAACAATAATGCTGGCTCATTCCTCCATTTTTTGTATATCTGCCCCTCTCGTGCAACAGAATGTTTTATAATGAAAAGAGTTCTTGTCCTCCTTACAAGTAGCAGAGAGAATTAAGTCTTGGGATTGTGTATTTAGACAGCTGCTAAACTTAACTTCAGATCAGAGAGCACACAGAGAATGATGCAAATGAAAGCAGACGGCCTTCTCAAACTATTTATCTCTGAATTCATGAAGTTGTGTGGGGAAATGCTATGTATGGAAATAAATTACAGAGGGACCAGTTGTGTCTTATGCAAAAATCATGTTGATGGAAACAAGGGGAAGAAAATGCAATGTTACTAATCAAAATACTGTCAGCATGTTGAAAATTGGAGCGTCTTTATCCTGAAACAGCATCATTCCTTGTGGAAAAACAATTTCAACGAGAACAAGCCCCAAAATCAATCTATTAAAGATATTTATACAAATGCTATTCATATTGTTTCTAAGGACCTCATACATATCTCTAATGAATAAAAAAATACATTCATCTCGGTTTTAGAGATGAGGAACAGAAGAGGACAAATGAACACATCAAATCTCTGCTGAGCAAACAGAGCTCCTGTCTTTTCTGACAGTTTACCACCGATGTGCTTTTCCTCTCTGACACGCTATCTAAACGTGTGTGTATTTGTAACATAGTTTTGACATATATTAGCATTACTGCACCCTGAGTTACTTGCCATACAAATGTTTACAGTATCAGTGATGGCACTTACTCAGAACTGAATTAGCTTCCTTTCTTCATGTTGTGACAGGTGGTGGGGAAATTTGGCTTGAGGCTGACCTAAGATATACATACTTTCTTTGCACGATCTTTTTGTCTGAAGTATTGAAGGATCAGCACTTTGCTGAAGATACACCTTTTAAAAAAAGGTGTGAACATTAGTTCCTTGGTCCCTCACATCATTTAGAGGAGACAGCTTCAGAAAGGATGCTGGACTGACACACAGTGACTTGGCCATTTGTGAGAGAGCACAAAAGCTCCTCTGTATCCCTTTCTTCAGCCATGACATATGCTTCTCATTGATGCTGCCAGATATTTTGGCCAGAGTTTATGTGCCATATCCTTTCAGTAAACTACAACACTACATAAAAGAGGCAAGAACATGTTATTTGAAGGTGATATTAATAGTAGGAATAATATAATTTACATAATATTAGCATTTATTAAGGCGTGTAAAATTGTCACTGTGCTGCCTATTTAATCTCTTAGACTATAAAAGGGAAATGGTCTTATGCTGATGACCAAAATGCACTCCTAAAAGTTCACCAAATCACTGTCTTTTTACTCTTCTTTTCTGTGGGAATGGCACCATGTTATTGAGGTGCAAAATAATTGGTGTAGTCAGTCATACAATAATGTCTGTAGGTACTTGAGTATCAAAATACCTGTATAGATAAAGTACCAGTCTGTGTAAGAGCCAAAGACAAAAAATTTGTGATATTTCTTTCCTTGTAACTAGGATGGCTACATAAGCAGGGAGGTCAGCTTTCTTTCTCACCTGCTTGTGAGTTGCAGCCATCCAAATACATTTATCACTAAACAGCATTAGTAATATATAGCTATGAGAGCTAAAGGAGAAGTGGTTTATTGTTTCCCTCTGCCATTGTTTGCTACACCTGCAGTTTAGCTACAACCTTTGGCTGCTGATGTTATGTGTTTGTTCTACAGGATCTGAAAAGATATGTGGGGTTCATACTTAGGGTTAAATATAGCTGGCTATAAAACTTCACTGTGAAAGCAGGCCACAGTTAGAATACATCTTTCATGATGCAGTCAGATACAGTCAGTGGGGCTGAAGGAGATAAAAGAATTGAAGACACTAAAATATTTTTTTTCCGTTTCTTCTCCTGAGGAAATAAATTAAGGAAATTAAACAGTGGCTATCTGTTATGAGAAATGCTGGAGGTGAAAGATTTCCCGCATTTTGACCAAGGAAGAAGTTCAGGGTGGATTGCTTGTGTCACATGTAGTAAACAGCAGATGGCTGCAAGCAAAAGGGAAAAGAACATGTATTTGTCAACCTTATATTAAAACTAAATAAACTAGTTCTTCAACTGGCATAGAAAGGTGTCTGTGTATTGATTCTGACAGAGATTTTCCGGTGTACATGTGGCTTGTCCTGAGAAAATGTTTCTTTGAATATCAGTGGGTGGTAGGAGATTTTACACACAGAGATGTAGTTGATCAATACAATAAATATTTAACCTTCCTCAGAATATTCGCAGCCTGGATGTTGGTTCAACTTATGCCAGAGAAGAAGCTGACTTTGACATTCAGATGCCGGTGTCTGAGGGGTTTGAATCTGCTGTTATAAAGGCAGTCACTTGAAAGCTGTCCTGTGTTAGCCCATCTGCTGAGAGAGAAGCCACCTACCAGAGCAAAATGAAACTTCTGCCCCTTGACGGTAAACAGGTATGAACTGTGAGAGCAAACACTCTTATTGCCGATGCTTACATTTGTTTTGACTATCTTAAAGTTCCAAAAGAAGATCAAAATTTAGGAAGACAAGGCTGAAAGGTTCATGGAGAAGGAATTCCTGTTTCCTCGTCCAAGCAGCTCAGCCCATGTGGGTTTTGCCATCATACCCGCCTTTTTCCTTTAAAGCTGCCTGTGGAAGCAGGAGGCATTCTGGATGGACTCCAGTAGGGAGCACTAGGAGGCTATTGCACATGCAGCTGATGGGGAATTGCACTGAGATCAAACGGCTTGAGGATTAATTTGTTTCTGCTGTTTTGTCTTTTAAAGGTGACTGTATTAATCTGGAAAACAAAAGTACCTTTTATGAGTGATCAAAGCTGTCATGTAAGAAATTGCAGGGAATTTAACATATTCAAGTTATCACCATGCTGGGTCGGACCACTTTCCTGAGAGAGGCACTTTAAATACAATCTTATTTTGAGAACACCCTACGATTGCAGCAGGATCATTCATAACGTGATTGGGGTCAGAGATTTTATCTCAAAGTATGTCCCACTAGTGACTGGGTTTCAGGTGTTATTGGTTGTGAGGAAGACTCTAATTACGTTTCCACGCTGTGTGGGGACTGGTTAACACAAAGAAATCTCATCTCCTTTTGTGTTGTGCTCAGCCCAGCAGTTACTTTTGTTCTAAATTGGGCCTGGCAGCCTCTAGGGTGAATGATTGACATGTCAATGTGCTAACAGAAGCCAGAACCAATTCTCTTGTCTGACACCTCCTTTCCTCCTCCGAATATTAATGATGAGTGACCCAGCTGAATGAATGAAAAGTGCACATATCCCTTGTGGCTCCGTGCAGATGCTCAGAGATGACAGCAGGATTTGCCCAGGAGAGGACACAAGCCCATAAAGCCATCTGGTATTATGTAGTGAGCTTAATGTGTTCATTGACTTGGCCAAATGTTTGGTAAATCAAAAGTTGACAGGGAAGTATTCATAATATTTATGCTTAAAATACAGTCAGAATATCGCAGAGAAAAATAGGAGTCCTAGAAGAATTCCTAGAAAAATATAAAGAAGTACAGCTCAGATTTTGGGCTGGGAAGATGGGCAAGAAAAATATAAAAATATTTTAGATACGTACAAGTCACAGAGCAGTGATTTGCTCTAAAAGTGCCTTCAGTTACCCTATGATTGATTTCAGATAACCCAGGTTATTGATGATCACCACAGGCTTTTATAGTACAATTTCCCAAAACACCCAAATGAGTCAGCCTTGGAAGCCATTTTGCAGTCATTTGATATTTAACAGTTCATTATTCTGATTTGGTTGAATCAAATAATCTGGTCTTTCTTAGTCTGGATTATGTAATATTGATTGTTATATTACATACTAAGACTATTAAATGTGTAGTCAGACTGTTAAGACTAGGTCGTATAACGCATAACCAAGGAGCGGATTTCTTTATTTAGTCATGTAAATTTTATTTATTCTTTCAATAAAATAGATTTTATAGTATATGATTTAAGATTTTCCACATAAATGTTTTTTTTTTTCCTAGGATCTCAGCCAGCAATTCTGCCCCAATAGGCAACAGAAAAAAAATCCTATTAACATGCAATAGACCTTTTCTCTTTGTGAGGTTTAGATCTGCATCAAAGACAAAAAAAATCTTTGCTCACTACATTTTGCATATCATATTTTTTATCTCCACTACAGTAAAAAATGCAACCCATTTTCACCTTAAGTGCCTTCCTCATCTTTTGAAGATACTGCGGTTGAATACCCTTTGTATTTTCACAATACCCCAAAGATTGGCAATTCTTTTGCATCCATACAGGATACTCTTGTATCCATGCATTGAGCAAGTTTTGCACTGATTATTGCAAACCTTTTCCTTAATTACTTTCTCTCTTTTCTTTTATGCTGTATGACAGCCCAGTCAGATTCACCTGGTTGATGTGAAACCATTTTGTCTTGCTCTTCAAATCCTTTTGTGTGACCCCACTTGATTACCTAATTGTGTTATTTCCCGTCTTCCACATTCTTTCCTATTATCCCAAAGGCCCTTTGCAGTTTCCTTTTATTTCTCAGCTGTTGATGTTGCTCCCATATTTACTTTGCAAGCCATATATCTCACCTAACTTTGCTGTCTAAGACCTATATGTCTAATTTAAACCACATCTTTTAGTTCCCCTATAGTTAGTGGAGAGAAAGGATACTTTCAGATCAGATTTATTTTGTTTTATCGTAGTCTAAGATAAACACCTAAGTTAATTGTGATGAACTGCCCGCTGGGTATTCTTTCCATACATGGGAAGTCTAAACAAGCAGTTTGGTTTGTACCTTACAAAGTAGGGAAAATAAATCCCAGTTTTAATTAGTTTGCCTACAGTTTTCCCAAGTTCCTTATTCCCTTCTGCCTCAGTACCTTAACCTCCTCCCTGGAAGCCATTTGATACCATTTTCTCAACCTAAGTGTGCTATTAAAATTTAAGCTTTCAAGGAGATATGTAAACTGTTATTGTAAACATCCACTCAAGAAAAGGAAAAAAGTTTAATTTTAAAATAATTTTTTGTTGCCTTCACAATGCTTCATACTGAAGGTTTGTTTGCAGGGCAGTGGAGTATGGCCATGTTTCTCTGAGAGAGTACCTTCCTGCTCTTGTTGTACAAAGGCTTTATTAGCAGAAGGGTGTTCAATCTTACAAATTAAACCAGCAATTTGCAACAGAAGCCTGAGTAACACCTGTTACAGCAGTCCCCCAGAGACGGGGTACCCCTGATGGCCAGCACTGTCACATGCAGACTGATGATTCAGGCCCAAGGTGGCTATGAGTTATTTAAATACAGCATGGGAAATATTTTTTTGTGTAAGTTATGTGTTTGAACAGAACCCCTTCACTACATTACAGTAGTAAAATCAGTAATTAAAAAAACATGCCTGTAACAGTTGGTTTTATATTATTTCAGAAAAAAAAATCTGACAAAATATTTCAAGTTAAAAAAATTCTTTAGTCTTGCATCTTAAAAATAGTCAAGTAGTTAATTTCTAGACAATTACAAAGAGAATCACTTTGGGATTAGACCTTTGAATGACAAAAATCAGCTGCAAACACTTTTATTAAATTCTTCTTTTTTTGTATGTAAATTAATAACTAAATAATTGTGCCACAGAAACAGTAGGTCCAAGGTTCATAAAGAAAGTAGACATTCACTTCACAGATTTATGACAACTCAATGATCAGTTGCACTGAAAAGCAAGAAAGAACTTTTCATCTGTTGTTTGCAGTCATACGGGTTGTGCCCTTCCAGTTTAAGCGAGACAAGATAATGATGTCTGTAAATGACAAAATAATAAAGAGATTCTTTTGTTAATATAGCTTCTTCTACTAGAATTAAAATGTATGTAATAATTATCTTGTTCCAAAGGGCGTTAACTTGCTTCAGTAAAAATGCTTGGTCTCTCTTGTGCATAGCAGTTTCAGCTTTGAAACTCACAGAAAGGGCTTAATTTCAGAGAATCACAGAATGGTTTGGGTTGGAATGGACATTGGAGATCATCTGGTCCTAATCCTCACTGCCATGGGCAGGGCCACCTACTAGACAGGATTGCTCAGAGCCCCATCCAGCCTCACTCTGAATACTAGGAGGGATGGGGCATCCACAATTTCTCTGGGCAAACTGTTCCAGTGCCTCACCACACTCACAGCAAAGAATTTCTTTCTAGTATCTAATCTAAATCTAATCTCTTTCAGTTTGAGGCCAATACCCCTTGTCCCTTCACTGCGTGTCCTTGGGAAAAGTCCCTCTCCAGCTCTCCTGTAGATCCCTTAGGTATTGGAAGGCTGCTCTAAGGTCTCCCTGGACAGTGAGAAAGTTCTTCTGTAGGCTCTGCCTCTACAATGTTCAGCCAAAGTAGTTCTGGTGCTGGAAACTGAATAGAGATCACTGAGTTTTCTCACACTCAGGTGGACAAATTCTGCCTGTGAAAAAGCAAAGTGGGTGTGTGTACATATCAATTCTTCTGGGTAAGCCACTCTCAATAATGAAATACAAACAAAAAATCTGGCAGAAGAACAAAGTTCAGTCTGGGAAAGCATTTCTCACAACAGAAAGTCCAGACCCCTCCAACAAAGAGAGTTAGTATCAGATTAATGTCAAATTATTGAAGACTCAGCTGCATTCCCATATTGAATGACAAGAGAATTTGTCCTACTAGGATTGTATTTAGGGAGGTGGAAGAGGGGACAGGCTGAGTTTCTAGCTGCCAGGGCCCAAGCAGAGAAACTGTGCAGGTGGGGAAGGTCTCAGCTGAATGGTAGGGGTCATGCTGATTGTTGATGAATTTCCACTGTGGAATGCCCCTCTGTATCTCTGGAATGTTTGGAATATGATGTTAGGTTGTTTACTGTCCACTGCCAGGGGAGACAAAGAATACCTGTTGCAGTAGAGAGAGAGGGATGCCCCCCTGGATGGAATTAAGGCAGTTTCAAATGGTCTGAACCATTAGAGAATTTCTTCTGTTAAATGAGATTTAAATTTTTAACTGCTAAGTTTGGTCTACTAAATTTTCCCCTCAGTATGTGCTATGCCTAAAGCAAAGGGAGTTACGACAAATCCATTCAAATATGGGTAAAGGACACAAAACCAGGAAAGGAAAAATGAGCAAGTGTGTATTATACAGGCTACTGAGAAATGCTTCTTCAATACAATTTTCTGCTGCTCAGTAAATATGAATTAGGTTTTGGTGTGGGGCCCTTTCAGGATATGAATGAATACATTAGCTATTGACAGCTATGAACAGACTATTTGAAGTTATAAATGGAAATAATTTATTTACTGGCATGGTGAAACCTGGAAACCTTTAGTGAAAGACAGCAATTAAGAGACACAGTACTAAAACTGGCAGAAGGAAGGGAAGAAGAAATATTACTGAAAAAGGGGCTTTTTATTCTACATTTCAAAAGGAGTAAACATGAATGCTAAAACATGCAGCATGGATTTAAGGTTAGGGATTGAAGGGAGATAAGGAGCTTAAGCACCAATTGGTGCTGTGCATACGCTGCTGTGGCATCTGACGGGGCTGGGTTTGTGAAACTGCACAGGAGACCCAGGCACCAGACACGGAAAGGAAAACAATCACTTCATCAGCTGGGCACACCACAAACTCCGGCTTTCCAGTTTCTCCTGCAGGTTAAGTAAGAGTAATGAGAGCTTATCAGTACCTTGATTACACACAAGGCCAAGCATTACCCTTTTCCTGGCAGAATTAACCTTTCTAGTGAAGAAGTGGTCCTGCCTTTGCTTACTTAAGCATGTTGCTTTTATTTACAACTAAAGTCAGTACAAGAACCACTGTGAACATTGTTACTCAGGTGGAAAGCATATTAGTTCAAATGTTTAGTTTGTATTTATTTCTAAGTATAAGAAATCCTACTTCAACCAAAAAAACCTCTGAACTCCTACATCAGCAATGAACAAAAACTGCTTTAAGAAGCATTTTTTTAAAATTTTACTTTTGTTAAACTGGTGTAATTTTGGGAACAGATAGGGTCTTATTCAAGGGTGCAATGTCTCAATTTCATGAGTGTCCTCATGCTAGCAAAATTCTTAACAATAAATTACTCAGAATATAAGTTCTGCTTGAGTAATGTTTATAGAAGCAGGCTGTGGGTTTCTCTGCTGACTGTGCTAACAAGAGCTTCAGCTGTGATTTTGCTTCTTGTGATATGGATTAGATCCAAGCTGAATTTGACTTTTTTCCAAGTCAATTATGAATTATCTGAGAACCAAAGCAGCCAAATGAAATCACCCTGAACTTGAAAAAGAAATTAAATTGCTTGTATGCTCAAGAAAGACAAGAATCTTGCTATTTTTAAGAGGTAGGAAACAAATTTATTTTGTGGCTTGGGTTGTTCATAAGAAGATGTTCAGATATTTTGTTGAAGAAGGGTCAGTTAAATAAAGAGAAATTGAAGCAGAGAGGAAGAAAATATGCCACTGAACATTTTCATAGGCCAAGTGTTGTGTAACATTTCAAGCCATGTACTACAAGCATGTTTCCTTACGCAAATAAAAAACCCACAAGCAACAAACCAGAAGCACTCTGAAAATCGTGTCTTGGGGCCTTGATGTATGAAACAGCTGAGTATCTTGGGTTCACCATAGATGAGGAAACCAACTTCTGATTCCTTCCCAGCTCTGATTTGCTCTGTGTCACACCACTTTCCTACCTCAGGTTTTACTGTCAGTACAACTGGAATAAATAAAGTGTAATGCTTAATGTTAAAAGATTTGAAGCACATGCATCTCTGACTAAAATAATTTTAATCTCACCTAGCTGCATGGGTAGAATGAGATGAAACAACAACAGATGTCTGCATCCCACCCATAGTGCCATTTTCGTTGTCTGCTGTTCTGCCACTGCAAAGCGGGTGAAGTATTCTACCAGACTTTCTATTCTGAACATGGGCCAAATGACTGAAAACTTGTTGAGAGACTTGTAAGTGAATTGTATTGTGTCAACAGTATTTTTACATCCACAAAGATAAAGACCTAGTTGTAGCAAGAGCTGAGAATAAATGATGACCCATCCCAGATGAAAGCAGTGATAAAATGCCCTTGGACTTTAGTGGGTGAAATGTTTATTTTAAAATGTTTTTTAATTGTTTTGGTTTGGTTTTGTTCTTTCAGTGGAACAAAACTGAGAGGGAAACAAACAAATTACATTCCACCTGCAGTTTAATTTATTAATCCATTGAATCTAGTTTACCTTCATTTTATTTCCTTCATATGATACTTATAAGCAGAGTTTTATTGATCATCTTTTTAACATCCTCTCTGTGTTTCCCTGGGAATAGATCTGCTTCTAAATCAGGCAGATATTGCAACTGTCATCAAATATTTAATGATTTTTCTAATCCTTGTGTCTTGAACTAATTCTGAAAAAAAGATTTATATGTCCATTAGTCCATTATTGTTTGCTCAATGGCAAATGAAAGTTCAAATAATGCAGCTGAGGCAGAATATTGAGAGATTTTAAAAGCTGTACTTTTTCACAAGTTGAATTAATAAACTGTTATTTCATAAAGCTGTATTTATTAAAATTCCCCCACCCCTTCTGTATTGGGCTATGATACACATTTTTCTCTTCCTTTGTTATGCACAAAATGTCACCAAAGTTTATTACAATTTAAATTTTGGTTTTATCATCAAGAAATGATTGCTTTATTTCCCTTCTGGCCTTCATATAACCATCTTTTCTTCTTATCAGACTTACCATTATTAATGGAAAAATTTCCTTATATTGAGATAAATAGATTTTCAGCTATTGAGTAATTTATGTCACATGAAATGACCAGAAAATACAGTTCAGGAAGGCTGCACTAAACTAAATTAGCTCTGCCCACAGATGCTTCCTAGTAATAGATACTCATTTTCAAATTCATTCTGTGCATTAAAGAAGAAGTAATTATGCCAGTAATATCCAGGTAAAATTGCCAAGATTATGGCAGTGATCCTGCTATTATAAGAGAGGCAGGCAGTACAGACCAGCAACAGAAGCAGCATTGATTTATGTGCAGATACCAACTTTCTCTTCAGCATAATATGTTGTGAAGAAAAGCCAGTTTTCACATCCCCAAGTCCAGTCAATTCCATCACTGAAATGGATTTTATGTCTTGGTCATTCAAGACATCCTTTTGATTTCATTGGAGAGTAAGAAATTTAAGAATAAAAGATTCTTTCGCTCCAGAATACCAGAAATTTTGCTTGTTCCAAAAGGAGGAGAAATCTTTGTGAGGTGGGATCAAATCCTAATTTTTATTCTTAGTGAAAGAGTCCATAAATAAGAATGGATTCCTCTTGGGCTAAATTTTTTATTTTTTATA
>VZRO01006342.1:531407-553085 GCA_013397915.1 Daphoenositta chrysoptera | reverse complement strand
ATATATATATATCTTTAATGTCATCAGTTTCTGAGTGAGGGAGTCTGAGAGACAGTAAAACCCAGCACGAAGTCTCCTACATTCCTGTTCCATTTGGGGATAATGAACATAGCAGGGTATCTTGTAAGCTTTTCTTTAGAGTCTCTCAGTCCCAGTAATGTGATGATCCATTTATAGCAGCTGAGAAGACCCCCTGCATGGGCTTGTGCTGTTTAGTTCTCATTCTGCCGAGATGTTTGTGTAATGTTTTTTGGCTGAACTTGTTCAGTCAACAAGTTTTACACGCAGGCTGTAGGTCACATTGCTTGTACTCTGTCCTTCCAAACCAAAAGGCAGATGGTAGCCAAAAAGATATCTGAAAGAAGCAACCAAAGGCAGAGCCTGGCCACCTTGTCAAAGATTTATGGAGGATGAGAACAGTAATGCTATGAAATGCATGACCCCACAGTAATAATTGTTTGGCTCCTAAAGGAAGCCTTAAAAGGTGTAGACAAACACCAACCTGTCACTGCTTTCCAAGAGGAAGCCAAAGAACACAGTAAGGACTCACAGTAGCTGTTGTTCCTTTCCCCCTGGGCTGCACACAAAAAATCCTGGACACACAGCTACCTCTTGACACATTCATCATGGTTCTTGTGAGTGTTTTGGCTTGAGAAGGTGAGCAAGTGCCACCTGTGACAGATATCACTTCTCCTTCCAGAAGGTCTCACCCGGAGTCTTGTGACATTAGCTGCTGAGATAACCATGAGCATAATCAAGGCATACAGTCCACGGAAAGGCAAACATGAGGAGGTCTTGCTTCAAACACAAGGAATTGCTCCAGAGCAGTTTTATGCTCTTTCCTTAATTCGTTTTGGAACTGAACAGTCTTTTGCTGAAGTTTTTTAAAAGCAGTCCTCAACAGAGAACTACTAAGAACACAAATGTGGAAAATTAAGGCTTGGGAAAGTCAGGAGCAACTGTAGCAGCTACTGACCTTCATTAGTGCTTCAAAAATAGCCACTCTCACTACTGGGCAGTGACAGATACTCATTCGTTCATTTGCATGTATTTGGCTTTCAGCTTGATTCCAAAATTTTCTTGAAAGCTGCCACTCATGTTTTTTTGGCAGCCCAGTGCTAAACAAGAGACTGTACAGGATAACCGTTATAACTGATTAGACTGTACATGTTCACTGAATGAACATTAATTGACTACTACAACTATACTTTTGGTTAGGTCAAAGTCAAAACCAAAGTTAGTAAGAGGATGTTAGGAACAAGAGCAGAAGGATGGATGGATGGATGGATAGAATAAAGAATAGAATAGAATAGAATAGAATAGAATAGAATAGAATAGAATAGAATAGAATAGAATAGAATAGAATAGAATAGAGGAAAGAATAAAACACATCATAATCCTGGTTTTTGCTCTTAGACTTTTCTGTGCTTTTTCCTATCCTGTGCCCAATTTTTTTTCCAAACATGGTCAATCCTTTTTGCTTCATTTTTTTTCCCTGTAAGTATTCAAGTTTATCCAAACAAAGGCAGTACAAGGGACCTAGAGAATTTCTGCATCTCTTGCTGCAGGAGTGGCTGTCTGAAGCCCTATTTCTAAATCCGAGATTTACTTTCATTCTCTGTCAGACAGTGTTGATTACCGAGTTAGAGAAATTGATTCATGAGGAAAGGTTAAGGAGCTAAATACAAATAGCTTGGCTGCACGATGACTAAGACAGATGGGAACATCATAATAGGCTGCAGAGTACGATTGCACTGAGAAGGAAGGGCCTCTGGGGAAAGGCATAAAACATAATCTGGCTCATTTTGAGTCTTCCAATTGTCACCAGAACCATTATGGTGAAAAGGGAAGCAGGTGGCTGCTTTACATACTGTTTTGAATTTAAACAAGTCTCAGCAGAAGCACTTAGTCAGTTATGGTTTATCACAAGATTGCAATATTTGCCCTGCTTCTTCAGATCAGAGCTCTATCCAGCTGCAAATCCTGCCTCCTGCAACACCATGAATCTGATGCTCTGGAGCTGAGCAAATATGCAAGGGGTTCCTCCCCTTGGTCTTCTCCCAGTTCCCAGCAGTTTGTGGCATAGGTTTTCTTGAGGTTTTATTAAGACCATTACATTTAACAACTACAAATTAACCCAGCCCTCCATTATTCCCCTACTTTTAAGCCCATTATTATTTTTGACATTGGAAGGGATTTCCTCAGTTTAGTTATGCATGGCATGCAACTGTTGTCTAATCAGTAGATTGTGTGTTCTTGGCTGTTATTTTGAAAGATTCAATGGTTGTTTTTTCAGTCTTACAGAAAAAAGGCTTTATTTCACTTGCCTTTTTTGTAGGCTGCATGGTCATGTTCTATGTGGTCACTTTTCTTAAATTCCTCCCCTAAACAGCTATTCCACACTTGCCATTACGTTTGTTGCCTTTTTTTGTCCCCTTTTAAAAATCAAGTATGTATTTTCATTATATTATATGTTTGGGGTGCACCAAGTGTTCAAGATGTGGGACTGTCATAAACTGCTATTTGTGGATTTTTTTGACTGCTGGTGAGCAGGGATGACATTCACAATGCTATACTGTGGCACAGCATCTCTTTTCTACATAGTGGTAATAAATCATACTGTGTTTGTGTCAGTGTGGTTGTTTTCTCCCAGGTGTTTTACCTTGAAGCACTGGATGTTGAAAATTGGTTATTTTCTCTCCCAGTCTAATATTTGGAGATGTGCAGCAGGAGGAGATAACTCTTTTACTTCTCTATCACCAAGTATAAGAAAAAATATTTTTCTTTCCTTGTCCAAAGCTCAGCTTTCATGGAGATGGTGGATTTTAAAAGGGTAACTCTTGCCTTGGTCCGAGGGCCAGAGCCATGGCATTACTGGACAGGCAAGAATTCTTATTTCCAGTGTTCTCTCTCTGTGCACAACAGCTTGCTGCATTCAGGAGCAGTTATAATGTGAGAAAGATGAAGAGTGGAGGATCTGTATGGGTGGAAAAGAGGGAGAGAAGGAGCAGATTTGCAGAGGGGAAGACAACAACAGAGAAAAGGCAAGTTCATTCACCACAGCAATGCTGTTGGTAAAATATCCACAGGTTATTTTAGACCATGTGGGATGCACAGAGCATTGATAAGGTTAGAAGCTATTCAGCACAGATATAAAAGCAAAGTTCAATTAAACCCGTGTACAAGTTGCCTGAATTTGCAAGGAGCTTTATCAATAAATGCACAAACCTTTATTTTGTAATGAATATAACTTTAACCTAGAGAGTAGCATACATAATTTCTAAAATCTCTCTGATAAAATCTCTTTGAAACTGAAAGGGCTCCAGGTTCCATTTACATCAATACCTTCCTAAACAAGCAGGACCTGTAGAAGAACATGCTCCTGCTAAAAATAAACAGTTTCTGTTCAGAGATATTCACAAGATTAGAAGAATACAGGAATCTGAGAAAAAGTGCATTAGTATACACACATAGTTTGGGCTATTCAGTAGCTGTCATACTATATGCAAAAAGTGATGTTCAAGCAATTAACATATTAATGCTAACATCTCAAACTATAATTTAACTGAAGCTTTATGGCTGAGACACAATAAAGATAAGAAATTGTCAGGCACTCACTGTTCTTTAAGAAATGTAAAAAAAAGAATGTAACTTGAATATGTCATGGTACTCATTTCACTTTATAATCTTCAGAGGCTTTCCAGGAAAAAAACCTCAAATATCTGTATTTTGATCCTTATGTGTGTAAGAGAATATCTCCTATTGTTATGATTGTGAGCTGGAAAACCATAGCTGGATGAAAAAGATTTCCCTAAGTAAAAACAAAACACTGCCTAGTGTACTAATATGTAAAATTGTTCATGAAAAGAGCTTTTCATATGAAATCCTAATTATAAATTATGATTTTCAACAAAATCATGACAGGAATATAACCACACAATCAAAATAAATGCACTTACATTGATAGTACTACAGCAGACATTGTGTGCAATATTTTCAAAACCACTGACAAGCAACTCTGGGTAATTTTGTAAAAACTAATAGAATTGCATCTTCACATTCATGAAATGCATCATAAATATGGATTTTATCCAAACATTTTAACATCTATTTTTAATGAACTCCCCCTCCACACAGTGCAAAAGAGACATTTGTAACCTAAAAAAAAAAAAATCAACCTACCAAGCATTTAGTTGCAGGGTATCAACTGCCATGTATGACAAACTGCTTTCTCTATGTCTCTGTTTTCCTGTAATCAAATTACAAATGGAGGTCATGGTTTTTTTCATAATATGTCGTTGGATTTGGAGAGAGCCACTGTAATTTGATATGCTCTAAATTTCTGTGCTTTCTTTCACTATCTAGCCTAGTGAGGAAAAAGACAAATGTAACACCATTTCAAGATTTTTTCTTTATTTTACGAGGAAATTTATCTCTACAGACCTGGGTGTCTTTAGTATTGTGATTTTAATTTGGAATGGTGAATTAAGACACTGATGAACATGAAACCTTATTTTACATGAAGGAAAAGATGCATGAGCTATGTTTCTATTTTGCTCTATGGGAACAATTCCATGCTCTCCTGGTTCATACACAGCACTGTGATATAAGACAGTTTGAAGACTGAATGCAATTGCTTTCCTTTTGCAGTATATTTTTTGTGGTGTCCCTCATTTTCAGGATTCCTGGACTTCATGATAAAGAAAAAAAAAGATAAACATTAATTTGTAACTTCCATTTTAAAACTACTTGTAATTTATACAATGCTTCAGAAGGAAGAGTAGGAAAGCCGCCTTCTAATTAATGTCTTTCATGTTCCTGGAAATACAAGAAATGCTGAAATACAAGTGATTTTGGGATACATTTGTGTATGCCATATCCAGGATTGGCTTAACTTTTTAACTCTTATGATTTTTTTAATGTTTTTGCTAATTCTTTTCTGTTGCACAGAATATCAGCCAATAAATGAGGTCAAAGAAATCAATTATCCACTGTATTACCACAGTATTTTGTGTATTTAATTTTTGCTCTAGACAAAGTCATGTGCTGTTCTGCTTCTTTTCTTGTGCATCAGGCTTACATTACTCATCTTTGCAGCCAGTTCCCTAAAAGTGTAGCCTATTTGTCATCTCTCACTTGCACTGACAATATCAACAACTGTTTTTGCTAAACCCACAGTTACAGCCTCCATTAACTTATATTTATTTACTGACAGGTATCTTGTGCTGCCCTCTTTTTTGGAATAATAAAATTTTTAGATTATGTTGGGATTTTTAAAAATTATTTTTTTCCAGATCTATGTTCAAAGCATCATTATTGTTCTTTTTCAGTCTCTCTTTTGCAATTGGTGACTACTAAAGCCTACAAGAATATTTAAGCCACTGCCAGCTTTTTCCATTAACCTTTGCATTGAAATGCTGAATCCCTTTGCAAGGCTCAAAACATCAGCCTGAATGACAATTGCAAACAAAAATCAGAGTCAGAGCAAAGTGACTTTCTTTATGAACAAAACACAAGATCGCAGTAAGAGTCAGTGCTGGTGGATGTATTGGATGAGACTGAAAGAGCCAAGGGGAAGTACCTTGGAGCATTGCTTTTAAAGCCAAGTTGTTGGATGTGTTGTGTTTTCAGTGGAATCTGGGGAATTCAAAGGAGAACATGCTGCTGGCATATTGACCCACAGGCTGGCCAAGCCAAACCACCCTCGAGCTCTCAGGGTCTTGTTTAATAACTTACAGGACTAAAAAGCACTAGCTGGGACAAAAGGCACACATCTCTAAGAAAAGATGGTTGTTTGCTCTCTCCAGGACCTTCTCATGCTTAAAAATAAGCACTTAAAAGACACTGTTTTCAGTGTCCAGCTTTACTGCAAGCAAGGACAGACAGATCCACTTTGGCACAGGGAACACTAATTAGTTTTTCTACCATAAAAGCAGCTCAGTCAGCTCCCTTTTCCTGAGATACAGAGAAGCAGTTTTTCTCAAGTAAAGGGAACTTACAGGTCTGTATATAAATGTACCATATTTTCCCCTGAAGCTTCTTTTCAAAGAAGAACTTTCTACAAACAAAAATCATTAGTGTTTGCAGTATCTAAAAGGATCAATAAGGATTTGGATTTTGAATATATTTGTCTGGCTGCTATTGAAGCTGCATGCAGTGTTTATAACCTGAAGTGAAAGATCCTGACAGCTATTTTGGTAGTCGTGGAAGAGCAAGGACACAAAGTGAGCTGGGATGGATGCACAGTGGGAAGACCCAGAACCTGAGGCTGCTGCTCTTAGGGGTGCTGAGTAATGAACAGAATTACAGTGAGTGTGCTTTCAGAGTCAGTGGCCTCTTTTCCAATGTATTTGGTGGAAATCCCAGTCAATCTCTGGGAGGAATCCCATGTAAAAAGATGTTAGCATTTGGCCTTCATATTGTACTTACATGCATGATGACCATCACATGAACAACATGAAAACCCTCGGAAAGATGCGACTTTATCTAGGGGGGTTTAATTTCACCTAATGCTAGTAATCTAAAAGGTCAATATCTCACCCAAGCTCATTGTCTGATCTCCTTCTTATCAGCAGGAAAGTCAGCAAGAGAGAACCTTCTCCAAAAGGTGATCTATCCTATATACCTTAGACATCCATCTCAGCATGGAGTGGGTGAGTTGCCTGGAGGTGCCTCTTTTTTCCCCTGTGACTAGACTGCTATTCTAGGCAAGATTTAAATTTCTGATTGGCTAAAGTGAAGTAAACTGAACCCCAGGGATATCTGTCTGAACAGCAGAAGATATTTTGCTGTGTTTTCTATCATAATAACTTTTCATACCATGCATTTCTACCATTCACTCTGCTACAACTACCTGAAAGGGGGTTGTAGGAGAGGTGGGGGTTGGCCAGTAACAAAAGTTGGGATGAGTGGAAATAGCATCATGTTGTGCTAGGGAAGGTTTAGGTTGGGTATTAGGAAAAATTTCTTCACAGAAGGAGTTGTCAGGCTATTGGAACAGGCTGCTAAGGGTAGTGGTTGAATGACCAGCCCTACTGGTATTTAAAATATGCATAGATGTGATCCTTAGGGACATGGTGTAGTGGTAGCCTTGGCAGGACTAGGTTAATGGTTGGTCGTGAAGATCTTAGAGGTCTTTTCTGACCTAAATGATTCTATGATTCTAGGATTTTGGTTATATTATTACTTATAAAATATTTAAAAACTATTTTTGCACTTACTCAATGTTTAAAATTAAAATTATAGGGAATTAAATAATCATATTGATCCTTAACATTATTTAGCTTCTTAGTTGGATTATGTAGTGTGTTTTCATGCAGATAAAGGCTTAATAGGAAGTAAAAAAATATTGTGATGTGTGGAACCAGGCAAATTATGCTTCCAGGTGTCAAAAAATACAGAAGACTTGTTTATAAAAGTGAAGAAAACATTCCTCTTTCTAAGCAACACATAAATATATCCTGTTGTCTACTCTAATAATTGCGAGATCTCTGGAAACCTTCAGGCATTTTACAAGCAATACAAAGGATACGAAGCACTACAACAATAGTATTCCCATTTTTTTTTCTCAAGAAAGCTCATCTGTTTTATTTTTAAATAGGTATGATCCTCCCTTAGGCTGACTGTGTTGTACTCAAGGTGGGTTTTGCCATTCGCTATGATAGGACACAATTCCAGATAATAAGTGTCTTGTTGCAGGCAGCCCAATGTGGGAAGCAACCTTGGGAAACCGAGTTGACTTTCCATTGTCACGCCCTGGCAGATAGAGCCAGGTAAAGAGGCAAGTGATGCTTACCTGGATCAGGTAGTGGGAGAGCAGAAAGTGTGCTATACAGCTGTCTGATGGATGGGATCATGGTTGGGAGTGATCACCAGCAACTGGAAAGGCAAATGAACCTAGAAACAATAAAAACTAATGACCAGGGGAGTCTGCAAAGCCTGACTAAATTTTCATGGGTTTTATGGCTTCTAAGGGGTAAAGGTGGAAGCAGGCAGTCTCCCGTGGAATGGATGTTTGGGGAGTGAAAAGCTGCGGCTGGACTCCAACAAGCTACTGGCATTTTGGCTGGGGTTTTCCATCTCTCAAAGGCCCCAGGGGTGGGCTCTGTCCTGAGAACCCACAGCCAGGTGCTCTGGTTGGTCCATGAAGCCGTGGTGTCCTGGGCCACCTGTGTATATGGATCTCTTGGCAGCAGTGTTGTAAAAGACCTAGAGCTGATCCCAACACTATCACCTCACATCATGCAATTGGTGAAATATTTCATAGATCAATAGCTTAATCCAGTGATTGATACTTCAAAGGGCATCTCTGATGACTTCAGTAGTGCCATAGTCATGCTACAGATTTGAAAAGGGAAATGGTATAGAAGCTACATCTGAAGTGAGAGCATCAATGCTCCATAGAAAACTATCTATTCCTGGACTCCTCAGCTTCCAGGTTGAGGGCCATGGTCACTGCACACTGTTATCTCTAGTCTTGTGAGCTGTCTCAGATGTGACTTTTTATAAGCATCCCACTTATGCAAGAATCCACATTCCACTGACTTTGGACCTGCCCGTATCATCTCCTTGATAGCAGGAAGAATGGGGAGAGAAGGGGCAGCAGTAGCTATGACTCTCAGAGGGTGATAGTTATTACATTCTTTGAATGTTTAAGTAATAAAATAACTATTGTGATCAGTTTAAAAATTTATAAAAAACCACTTGCCTTCAGGAAAGTAATGTTCAACTGTTATTTCCTCCAGAGACAAATATCAATTCAGAGGAGCAGGAGAAGACAGAATGGAATGAACCAGGTTACTGTAAGACTGTGAGGTCATCATCATGTAATTCTAGATATTGTTGCAAAAGCTGGAATATTAAATCTCACTGGGTGGAGAGATGGATGCAGTCCAAGGGTAACCTAGAGGGAAATAAGATTGAACTAATGAAAGTCTGCTCTCTCAGTAGTATGTAAAGAATGTCTCCAATATTGTGCTCACTAAAATAGTGTCTCTGGGCAATGTGAGAATAATCATAGGTAGAAATTACACTTCCTTCCTAAAATCACATGAAGAAGAATAAAAATTGTTCCTGAGAAAACGTGAACTGTAGATTTCAGCAAGCTGTCTCACTCTTAACGACATTTGAGTATCTTCTGAGATTTCCTGACATAATGAGATTTTAGACTGGGTTAGAGAATGTCTTTATTTCCTTGAATTTTGTGGAACTGCTCATTACCATCTGATTTTCTTCCCTGTTCATATTTGGTTTTGTGGAGGTTCTTTATTGAAGTTGTTAAAAGAATATATTTGACCACATCTCTTTTGACAGAGCTATGAAGATATACTTTCTTTGAAAAATCTAACTAAAGTTTACTCAGGTGAAATAACCCCTGATGATTATCCCTTCAATTTTCAAGCCAAGACTAGAACTGTAAATTTTATGATTCTCCTTAGGAAGTAGAACTTGTGGGAATTAATATTATCCTAAGGCAAAGATCACAGGATCACAGAATAACTGAGATTGGAAGGGACCTTTGGATATCATCTACCCCAACCCCTTGGCTCAGAACAGGGCTGGAGAGACCACAATGCTCAAAACCCCTTTTTAAATACCTGCTGACTATGCCCAGTCACCTCCTTGTCCTCAATATACTTGGAAATAGTTTCAGGAGCAGTTGCTTCAGCACCTTCCCCATGTGAGAAGTGATCCTGAAAAACCTTTAGTTCCCATAATCCTCCTTCTTGCTCCACTTGAAGAGAGAGATGACATTTTCTTTCTTCCAGAAGCCTCTCCCAGTTGCTATGGCTTTCATAGTGGCCTCTTGGTGACAGCTGCCACCTCCCTCAGTGTTTGTGGGAGAATGGACTTGCGCATGTTCAGTTTGTTCAAATGTTCCCTAACCCAGTCCTCTTCCATCAAGAGCAGTTCTGCCTTCTTTAACCTCAGGAACAAGATAACTTTGGCACCGTTCAGACTGTTCAGCTGTGTCAGAGACATGCTTTGCTTGCACCTTAATAACTCTTATTGCAAATGATGCCATGATGATTTTTTGCCTTTTATTTTATACCCCTTTTATATACTTTTTCTATATTTTTAGTGCTTCTAGCCCACATTCTTAGACCTAATATGTTGTTAAGTCAAGAGACCAAACATCTTGGAAGCCTCATAGTGAGGGGTCAGAAAGCCCCAGACACCAAGGTCCTCTCTGGAACACATTCTGTAAACTGAGATGGGCCCAGCCAGGGGAAGGTTCCTCGGGTGGGGGGTTCACTGGAGCCTCTCCCTGGGGAATCTGTGATAGATGTGCTGATTTGTAAGGCCTGGAATGTGATACCCGACTGACCTTGGGTGTGCATTCCGTGTGCTCTGCGGGCATCCCACCTGGGTGTGCTGCACCTAAGGATCCTTAAATAAATACCCAGGTAAAACCCCTTTTCCCTTCTAACCGTGTTTGGCTCTTAACTTTAAGACCAGGGAAAGGCATCACAATAGTGTGCATATTTAGCCCATTCTGACTCAGATTTTCAGCCTGCCGGCTGGCATGGATTACAAATCACATCCATCTTCATATTCACACATGTAGACTAGACTGATAAAAAGAAAGAGAGAAAAATACTGAAAACAGGAAAAATAACTGAGTATTTTCCCCACAAATTTTAGAAGTGGGCTAATAAGACACTAGTTAGGTGCATGTCTACATTTTTGATAAAGGAAATGGCCAAAAATGCTATATCAAACTGGCCTAGTTTGAGCAAAAAAATTCAGGGTCATGGTCTCAGCTAAAGGCAAATACTTAAATGACAGGATGATAAGGCATCTAATTTCTTGGACATCTGAGCAGAATTAATAAACTTTAACTAATTGTTCAGTGCCATGTGGTGACTTCCTGGACCAATATATAAAAGTTTCTTGATTAGTTGCCACTAGTCATATAAGTGTGTTTATTCATCTTGCTGAAGATGTTTTGGTGAATTATGCTTTGTCTCATTGAGTGCCCCTGTTGGCTACACCACGGTACCATGCTATCTACTGAAAAAAGAAACCTCAACCCCTCTTGAAAAAATGTTTGACATTGTCTTTGTCAGATCTGTTTTATACACTTACCCATTCCACTTTATCCTTCCTTTCTATATTACCATTTATTTCCATAATGCATAGGTGAAATATACTGCTCCATTTCTTTTTACAGATCATAAGGCATCTTGGTAGCAGCCCTCTCATGTCTGCCAGACCCCTGTTCTGGCAAATACAGTAAAACACTCCCAAATGGAAGTTCATTCCTAGAAATGACAAGTGTTTTAATGTAAAGTTACTTGCAGTGTAATATGATGAAATCTTTCCTTCCCTTTCTGAAGGAGAAGAACATTAATGGCCTGTGTACACCTCTCTTCCTAACAAGTCACAGGCATTTGAAATAGGGTTGTAGACAGAGATATTGTTTACTGGTTCATTTCTAGTAAGTACAATTTAAATATATTTCCTCCTTCTTGTCCTCCAGTGGTATTTCAGATATGTCACTATCCTGATGTTTGCAGACTGACCAGTATTGACAAGAATTAAACAAGAGCAGAGCCTCTGCCACCAGAAAGTTTTGATTCCAGATAAAATGCTAATGTGTCCTGATAAAAACCCCAGCTGCATCTCCTTGCATAGAACTTATTTTCTCAATGTTCTTGTGTTACACTGCAGTCTAGAATGGTATCCTTGAGCCATTTTGAGCGTACAAAATGTTACATATTACATTACATATCCACATAAAGGATAAACATGTCCTGGATTGATCAAAGTCATAGAAAGTGTTCCGAACGTTGCCTGAAAAACATTGAAGTAAACCCAATTTAAAGCTACACTGACTAGTTTAGGACAAAAACTTTGGAAAAACATTGGAAAGCATTGCTGCAATCACTTTTACACTATGCATTCATCCTCCTCTGATTACACGAGACCTTATTGTCTCTCATTTACCTTGAGAACAGAGTTAAGACTCTTGATTATGGACGGCGTCAGCCCCTTGCTCTTGCAAGATATACTGCCTTTAAAATAGTGTGTACTGAGAAAAATCCCAGGAATCCTATACAAATGAAGAATGTTACAGTTGCTTCCTTCCAAATGTTCTGGAGCTTGGGATAACATACACAGTTTGCCTACTAGGTATTGCACCAATACTAAAAGAGCAAGATTTCAAGCACATTATAGGACATAAACCAGACAGATAATCTAAAAGTCTAGAAATACTGAAAAAGAAAAAAAAAAAAACCACCACCACCACCAACAACAACAAAAAAAAACCCCAAAAAACCCCAAACACTTAAATAGCATGTAGCCTTTTGGGCAGGATTTTCCAAGGAGAGTTAATTTCTCTGCACAGAGAAAGAGCCTAACTCCTCATCATGCCCAAGAAATTCTCCTCCCTTAACTTTCCCTCTGCTTCTGTAATCTAGGTGTGCTAAAGGACACCTACAAGAGTCAAGTGTCAGCTTGAGACCAGCTACCAGAAAAAACATTGAAATGGAAAAGTGCAGTTTCGCAATTAAACTTAAGTCTCTCCTTTTGCGTTGTCTCCTTCATTTCTCTTTCTATAATTCTGCTTGTATTATTCTGACAAGGACTTCTGTAAACTCCCAAGATGCCAACCTGAAGCTGACAAGAATGGTGGCAAAAATACTTAAAGCACAAATTCTTTTGACAGACTAACAGGAGTCTGTTGTCTGCCGGAATCACCTTTCATTTTTCCTGTGTGCATTTCTTCTGCTTTGTCCTCTGCAGACACCTCAGCGACAGCCTGAGGGTGTCAGGCATAATTCTGCAAAGACATGGAGAAGGAAAAGAAAATGCCAAGTGTCAAGTCTGTCCCATGGCCTCCCACTGCTCTGAAACCTGAAAAGAGAAATAATGGGAAAGTGGCCAGTTAGCTCCTTAAGTCTTGATCAGTTTAATTGATGATTTCCAAGTGTTTTCATAGCTACACTGGAGAGATAGGTGTGTTTAGGATACAATAAAGTGTTCAATGAAATCAATTAGACTCTTTATACTGACTTGAGTGGGCTGAAGGTTGACTCTGGTTTCCATCATAAGAGTTCAGTAATATGCATTTTTAAAGGATTGATATAAAACTCGTTATTCCACTAGCATGTAAAAAAGAGGCAACAAGGGACATTCTGAAGTTTTGTATTAGAAACACAAGATCAGTAGAGCATGAAAGCTCATATATGTGGTCTTATATAATAATAAAAGAAGACTCTTTTTTTGCACTTTCTGATGATGTAATTTCTACTGTTACTGATCCAAGTGCTTAATGTTGTTCTTCTGAAGAAAATGTTCGCTGGCATCACGAAGCCTGATCATTCAGTTATATTGCCAATTAAGTCCAAGCAGTAATGCTCAAAGGAGCTACAGATCAGCACACTCTAAAAAAGGGTAACTATCCAAAGATAAACCACTGACTTTGGTAGAAACTAAATCAAACTGCAGCATTTAGCTGACTTATCCCATTGAATTTTTGTCATTCCGAATGGGTTTTATTTCAAAACAGAGACTCTCCACTTCAGAGCTGGAAAGCTGACATTCTGCATCTGTGTCCATGCCATTTGACATTCCTATCATGACAACTTACCTTCACTGCCATTTGTCACAAATGCTGATGCGGATATGTCAGCTGTCTATGCAGATATGTCATACAGAAAAAAACAATTGAAATAAAAGCAGATGTCAAAAAAGAAACAACAATGTTTTTGTGAGCATTGTGTTAAATTATCTCTGCTTACTCATCATCAGTATCTAGAGCTTACATGACTATGAGTTGTAGTATGAAGTATCATGTTCCACAGGTTTGAAAGGTCATTTAATTTTCCAAACATCCATAAGTTTATTTTCAACACTTCAATGGCAAATCAAATTCACTTGACCAAACTTGTCATATAAATAAGTCACAGTACCGAAGATAGAAATTCGGAGTAAAATTGGGAAAATCATAGTCCCTACTGGGTATAAAGAGCTAGCACACCCTGGAAGTCAGAAGCAGCTGGCTTGAGTGGCCACAGCATTCTTAAATGGGAGCTTTTCTAAGTAACCAAGAGCAGGCACATGTGCCTAATGTCATTTGGCAGTTTAATATTTATTATTACATAACATTTTTGGAAGGAATTGCACAAGGGGGGAAAGAGTACAATGGCTCAGATTCCATGCAAAAATTTTGGCACTGGCTTTCACTAGGTAACTGATCACTTTGAAAAGGAGAGGATCACTTTGAAAAGAGCTTGGCTTTTGTGAAGTCTGAATGCAAATGGTGCCACCCACTCAGGATGATGCTCAGGGGCTCTGGGACACTTCCTTGTGGCTGCTGACTTCAGTACAGCCATCACCATGATGACAATTGTCATAAGTTGGGAGTCCTCTTACATGGTGTAGGGGGTTTGGTGTGGGGTGTGCTGCCAAGAAGGAATGGGGCCCGTAGGGCCAGTGACAGGCCTGCCCTGTTTTCCTAACCCAGGACTTACTGCCTTTTGGAGTTGATAGTTATGATGCTTATTATAGTGACACAGAGAGCTAAGAAACTGGGTCTAAATGACCTCAGAAAATACAGATGACAAAATCTTTGTGAAGATCAGGCATTTTATTTAAAAAGATCTTTTTTCCCCTAACTTTAATTACACTAGAATATTGACTCATGCATTATCTTTTCCTTTCTTATCAATTTTCCTTTTTTCATTCTTTTAATTTTCCTTCACTTTCATTCTTTATTTTCCTATGCAAGCCACCTCTCTAACTGGCAATAAAGAAAAGGGATGAAGGGGGTGAGAGATAGGGACACAGAAAAGAAAGGAGTATGGGATAAAAATATAGGAAATAATAAAAGAAAACATGAAACATGAAAGCAGCACATTTCAAAATCAACACTCTTCGATAAAAGGCACAGTAGAAACTATTGCAACTATTACAAAGAAACATAAAATTTACCTAATTTTACATCAACAGACTGCAAAGAACAGAATAAAAAAAATGTTTCTTTTCCAAGTTCCTCATCCTGAGTACAAGGTTGTTGGAGAATGGACTCTGCCTTTTATTGAGGAAATTTTTTTCAGTATCCAAACTTTAACAAAAGGATCTGTATAAGAATACTAGTGGATAGAAGAAGGTTTCTTACACCTGTGATTTGTCTGCCTAATGAAGGAGTATTTTCAGCACTGTCCACCATTTATTATCTTAGACATTCAGTTAATGCAGCTCATCTTCTCTTGGGTCAATTTTCATCCAGAACATGTTCTGGCTTGTCTTTAATCTGTACTTATGCCCAAATAGAACATATCCAGTTTTATTACATTTAGTTTGAAATAGCCCCATGAAATAGATGGACACATAGTAACTTAGTGAAGCAATCTTTGTCTTGATTCTTATCTCTGGTTACTGTAAATCACAGATAATTCTTCTAAGGTTAGTGTAGGTACATGAATAAAAATCCAGATAACATAAGAAAGGGCTTGCTCCCCTTAAGCATGTGTGACTTTTTCTAAGCAAGGCTTTCATAATATAATCAGGAGCAGTGATAAACCCTTAAAAGATACCTATTGTTCACAGTCAAATGACCTTTTAGGTCAGCTGTTCAATTACCATGACTTACTAAACAGTGGTATCTCTTCCATTCAGTGCCTGGTGTTGAGTGGTATGTTCCTGACAAGCAGAAGAAATCCAATTATCTACTTTTCTTTCTTGCTTTTTCAGGAAGTATTAGCATTTTTAATACAGCATGTGACCATACAATACAGATGATGGTAGGGCACCTTTAGGAGAATTATATTTCTGTAACTCTTTTTCATAAAGTTGTGAAAGACAGAACCAATTTGCTGCTGCAGCTATGTGAAGAAAACAGCTTTAAATCTGTGCCTGGACAGATTCCATGGGATAATGTTGAGTAAAAGTCATAGGAAAGATGCTATTGCATTTCTTTTTCCAATCCTTTTGGACCAGTCAGTGCATCTTAGGAGGGCTGTGAATTCAATGGCAGCAAATGGGAGCTACCTGTTGTAAAATAACTTTCTCTGAATAGGAAACTATTGCATGCCTTTCCCAGCTGTTCTGAAGCCCATTGTCAAAAGTCCTTCAGTCCATATTAAAATTAAAGGACACATTAAGCCTCTGAGAGCAGAGAGACTTGTACGTCACCCTTTTCTCCATAACATTCTATCCCAGACTGTTTTGGAGGTTAAAACAATGCTTCTCAATGCTTCTCAAAACCCCACCCAAAAATCTCAAACCCACTTAGGGGCTGTCCATATTATCTTTATTTGTTTGGCTTATATGTATGTAACAGCATTAGAGCGTACATGAGTTTCTTGACTTTTCCTCTGTTGGTTTTGTCATTGCTACAGAATAGAAACAAAACTTGGCAGGTAGAAACTTGTTCCAAACCACCCGTGTACCTCACCCAAACTTGCAAGCTGAGAAATACTTCTGAATCACTCATTTTTAATACAGTCTCAGTTTGCTTTTGTGGTTATTTCTGGAGTAAAGTGCAGGAGAATCTGGCTGGATTATTTATATTTTAACAACCAGCGTAGTTTTCTGTTCTTTATAAACCATAATAAATGTAACTGGGAGGACTTTTGAGTCTCAACAACTTGATTTATGTGGCAGAATAAAGAGTGCCCTGGGAATATGTTTCATTGTCTTCAAATGCCATGGAAACCTTCTGACCTTTAAATGTAAACTTTCCAATTTGTGGGAAGTGGTTCAGCCAAAAGATTCTCATTAACATTTGTGGCAGCTAAGAAGCTGAATGCTTTTGTGCTAAACTGAAATTTACCTCTATGCGACAGACTATGAAACTGTATGAGGAAAGGCAGAGATGCTGCTTATGCCAAATGTCCTTTCAGAATTAATTTTGCAAAGTTCTCTTAGAACTTAGGCATGGTCATATCCTGGACTCATTTGTGGGGTCCTGACAGTTTAAAACCTGATGGCATTCTGACCTGAGGTATTCAGGTCAGAACACTTCTAAGATGCTAGAATATCAAATGCCTTTTTGTCCAATAAGCAAAGTGCCTTTTTATATGATACAACGCCCATTCTCTTGAAAGGCAAAGAACCTGTGGAATTACACCTGCTGCTTCATCAGTAGCATTTTCTATACATTCTGAGGCATTTCCTATGAACTTCTGACAAAATATTCAGACTCTGAGAAGACGCTTATTTCAGCCAATGATTCAGGTTCTACCTTTCTCTGAATTTTGCCAATTCCTTAGCAGTAGGTTTCTTAGTCAGCACTCTGCTGTATAATTAATTCTTTTTATTTCACTATCAACAGTAAGGCAGTTAACATTTTCATAGACATTATGCTTAGAGAACCGTATATTTTTAAGGCAAGGGGGACTGCTGTGTTAGTCTAAGCTGTGTTGCAAAAAGTGTTCCTAGAGATGTTTAAGAACTGAGTAAATTCCCTTACTTCTCAAGGGCAGTATGAAAAATCCCTCTGACTTTAGGGATCAAGACTTCATGTCTGCAGGATATTTTCGTAGCATTGATATGTGAAAACAAGTAAATTAGTTCCAGATTTGCTACTGTCACCTCACTAAGATAATCCACTGAAGCTGAGAACTAAAGGTCAGAAAAGAATGCCTATGTTTGGAAGAACTTACAGAGGCAGAAAAGGGCTTGGGGGCAGTTTATGGCTGTTCAAGAGACCGGTAAAAATGTAGATAATATTTTATTTTTATTTACAGGGCCTATTGGATTAGGGCTCTCCAGGCTTTTTGGTAAAGATGGTGAGACTGAAGGAGAAGACAGCAAGGTACCTCACCTTCACTATTGCTAGGGCAAAAAAGGCTTGGTGAGGGCAAAGCCTGCTGAGCCCTGGCCACACCATGGTGTTACCTCTTGATTCCATTTATTTTCCTACACTTCCAACTGGTGACAGAGAAATGAGCTCAAACTTTCCTCTCTTAGACCAGAACATGCTCAGTCCTCTGATAATCTCAGGTGGTTGAAAGTGCATCTCTTTTACCCAGTGGTCTCTCAGTCACTGAGAACAACTGTAGAAGATGGGATTTCTCCCTGGGTCGTCTGAGTTCAATAAAAAGGGTTTCCTTTGTTGCTGCAAATATGTCTGCGTGCCTCAGTGCAGCCCCACCTCTTCTTTGCTCCTGTCTTCTGTGCAAAGTCAATGCAGAGAAGAAAGCTGAGCCATGAGCTGTGAATCTTCTGTTGTGTAGCCTCTAGTGTGAATCAAACAGTGCCTGTAAAGATCTCAGGAGTTTATGAAAAGTGCTCGACAGCCGTCTTACTGTGTACTTTTCCTTCTTTGAATTTCTCAGTGATAAAGGGGCCTAAGATTTTGGCAAAACTAAAAGTAGTTGCTTGTCTCTCTAATTAACAGATTAGGTGTAGGTGTCCTTTTCACCTCCTACCATTACATAGCTCCACAAACAGTCTGACAGCCAAAAGATAGCTAAATGTTCGAGCTGGACTGAAGGTAAACATGCAATTCTACATTTTTGCTATTTGATAGGGCTTAATTTGCTTTTCAAAAGGCAGGTGTCCAGCACCAAGTGAGATTCCCTGAGATACAGATGGCATTGCATAGGGCTGGGCTGAAGACCAAGTGCCATTACTGAAGGCACCTCAAAAGACTCTAAATGCTTGTGCTTTGGCAACTGAATTGAATCCTAAGTGACATTTTTAAGGTACTAAAATAAAATCACTTGCAGCAGTAGCAGAATGGACTTCATTTCCAGAACCTAATGTGTCTACATTTGTTAGTACTGAGCTGTTTCCATTATTGTTTTCAAAGAAAACGGAACTTTTGTTGCCTGCTACCATTACTGTCTGTAAAATGCTGTGACGACAAGCTCTCCATGTGTGTAAGTTTAGAAAATAAGGCCACCTTTCTTCCCATTCTGGTTTAATGACTTTCAATTGCTCCATTTATTTTGAAACAAGTTACAGCATAAGGCAATTTTGCTACTCGATAGCTTTTGGCTGCAATCTGTTTTTTTGACTTAGTAAATAGATGAAGCTCTCAAACATTCTGAATTCTTTAACTGGAAAAAAAAAAGGGCTAGAGACAAATTTAAAAGGCAGCAAGCTTCTTCATCCTTCATGGTATTTTCCAAGAACAAAATAGAACATCACAAAATATATGGATGATGTGCCAAGTTTTCATAGAAAGGAGAAAACTGGAAAATCCTAATGAAACTATATCACTAAAGAGAGCCTATGGTAGTTACATTATCTTGTGACTGAAGTATTTGTGCTGTGATGGAGTGCAAGTACCTTTTGCTGAACAAGCTGAAAATGCTGCCACAGGAGAACAGGCTGACTTCAGCTTTATTCAATTGCTTTGCTTTCAAGCAGTTTCTGTTATTTCAAAGTAACTGACAGAATAAAGCCAAATTCACAAACTCAGTCATTCGAAAGGGTATAAATTATGACCTTTAAGATCAGAATGGATGTTTCTATCCGTACTATATTGTTGTAGTAGATGAAAATAATTGACTTCTACAGAGAGGAGGTGGTTTAAGGCTGCTATGTGAAGGGCCAGGAATGTTCATGAAGAGCTCACCTGCAGGTTGTACCAAGTAATCTGATCAGTGGCTGTAACCAAGTCAACGATGACAGATTTGTTATTGCATCTAGATGTTGTGGATCAAACAGTGCCCAAAAAGGTGCGGTGATATTGTAGGATTAATGTCAGACATTGCATCCAGCTTGCAGCTGGCAGAGTCATGTAAATCATTATTGCAGTGGGTATGACTTGAATTAAGCTTGCCCAGAGAACAATACTGAATAATACTGAATACGAATAATAAGAATAATACTGAACCAAAAAGTACCTATGAAACTGATTATGGAACTACATATCAAGGGAAAAGCATCTTTCAGGAGACGCTATGTTAAAGAGAAAAAAATTCCTCTGTGTATTATCAAGAAATATGCTGCGGTACAAAGTGCCACCTCTAGAGATAAAGTGTGTGATGCTGTGTGTGCCAGCAGGGATCCAGGTCACACAGCAAGGGAAACAGACTTCCAGTGAGGAGCTACAGAGTTGCCTGACCATGTGGACAAAATAGGTGCTAAAAAATATTATAAAGAAATATCAAGAAATGGGAGCTTGAAGCCAGGATGTAATAGGAAATGCTTACTTGTTTGGTAGAAAATGAGCTCTAAACAAGATAAATTGTTAGAAACACACACATACAGACAGAAAAATGAGTCAGGGAGAGTAATAAGCCACTGACAACTTTTCAAAGATTGGATTTTCAGCAACAGAAGACCATTCTTTATGAAACAAAGCAAGACAGTATTTCCAGTATTTCCAGTATTTCCAGTCAGATGAAAGCTGCAGCTTACTCTAAAAGAAATTCCAACAAGATATTTTAAAGCTGGAGATACAGTTTCCCATAACCACACTTAAAAAGACGAAAACATGACCCCAGATTTGGCAAAGGAGTTTTTTGAGTACCTTCACAGAACTGAATCCATCCTACAGCATCTCTTCCAACAGGGTTTGAAGAAAATAGCTGATACCAGCTTGGAAGATACTCAGCTTCCTGAGCTGTAAACTGAAGGAGGCATATGGAAATCACAAACACATGTACTTTGTGTAGCCAAACCAACCATTACCTGGTTTCCAATGCCATGAATTTGCAGTTATTCTGGCCAGCACCATTAAAGAACTGATATTCATCATTCTACATCACATCCAAAATTGTGTTTTTCATCCATCTGATGCATGTGCTGGGATTTGTTCAAGGACAAAACTGATCACCTTCTACTTTGGTATGCAAGTCTGAACATTGACTTCAAGAAACTCAAGGCACAGCTCATCATTGAAAGCTTTTCAGATTTGTACGTCGTTCTCATATCTGCATTTAAAATGATTTAATGAATAATTTTGTTCCAGGACTGCATTAATGCATTTTTAATAAAATGAACATTTATTCCAACTTTAGCATTCTTCAACATTCTGTATTAATTATGTACCAAAACTATGGAATGTTTAGTGTCCTAACTCATTATTGGACTAAGCTTACTGGAAGTATTGGCTCAGTTACGAATGAATTATCTTTTATTCCCTACATATCTCTGTGATGCAAATTTCTGTAGCAGTGAAATATGTCTGAGTGCTTTGCTCCCAGTTAATGTGGTATTAATATAACAATGAAGTTCATTACATTTCCAGATACCTTTTTTACTAACACTAAATTGGTGTTTGAACTTGCTTGATAGAGTCCTGCAGTGGCCTATGTTTGGTTTGTTTGGTTTTATTTATTTTTTTTTCCAAATTAATACAGCAGTTAAGATATTTGTGTTGGAAATATTGCCAGGTGAAACTTTTACTTTTGTGTATCATCAGTTTGTGAGATGCTGGATTTTCTAAATCCGGATTAATTATTGCTACTTACAGATTCACCTCTGGAAGACCGTCTGTCCCAACAGTAAGGATTGCACGTAAAGACCTCATGTAGGTAAGAAAGGAAAGCCCATCCAAACGCTATTCCCAGGATGCTAATGCCCTGCTGACACCTATCCCCTCACACTGTACATTCTGAAGTGTTTTAAATGCCAGAACACAGGCTGTGCAGCTAAAAAAAGGAGAAGGGAGATTTTACCTTAGGCTTTATACCAGTCTCCAAATAAAGAAATAAATTATTCTGTCAGTCTACAGTAGATAAGATTAAAAAAAAAAAAAAAAAAAAAAAA